>CM057169.1:3207813-3254057 GCA_029962745.1 Echinometra lucunter | reverse complement strand
TGTACTCAAAAACCCTGAAATCAACCATAATTTGGAATGAAAAATTGTATGCTAGACGCAAGCAGCAATTTTATTATCCTTCGTCTCACGAGACAATCACTAAGAGGACCACTTTGCTTGAATTTGAAAATGCCGTTATGTGCCTCCCGCCGTGTGATACGCCAATACACGCAGTACGGTCTGGTGAGCCATGCGAGCATGCGCACTCCTTACGTCTAGTCTGTGCAACCGACCCTCGTATATTTTTCAAACATTGCTTCTCATTTCTAATATTTAAAAATACTTCCTGTGGATATTATACTTTGAAACTTTCAGACTGGTATTTTTACACTATAACCCGTATGTTTATCCCATTTTCAAGTAACAAAACGAGATTTTTAAAAATCATAACAACGTTAACCAATGTAATTGAATGAAATGCTCTTCAAGGATCATAGACGACAAAGACGAGCGGGAGAGAGACAGAGAGCGCGATGGTGAGAAAAGGGAATAGTGAACACACAAAAGAAAGAAAAAATTCAATTTTGCCCCCTTCAAATGCAACACCAGGAGCTCCTTTGTGGGTGCAGCTTTGTACCCAAAGAAGCATTGCGCACCATTAAGGGTGCAGTGAGCTACATTTTGCTGCCCTACACTGCAAAATGGTTTTAAATTGGTGTTAAATTAACACCACTGGTGTTTATATAGGACAACTCTGATGGTGGTGTTGTCCTATATAAACACCAGTGGTGTTTATATAATTTAACACCACCGTTTTTGCAGTGTACATAGGGAAGGTACAAAATAATTTGCACCCTTTTGGATGCAAAAAATTCTGCACCGTTTAAGGTGCATAATTGCACCTTTAAGGGTGCAGATGGGCATTTTCGCGTGCAAACAAGTACAAAAGGGTGCATATCTGCACCTTTTTCATGGAGGTTGCAAGACTGCATCCCAAAAGGTGCTGCTATTACTGCCTTTGGGGTACAAATTGCACTTTTTTTCTCTTAAAGTGAAGGAAAGGAGAGCGAGGTCGAGTAAAAGCATGGATCTCCCTAGAGTGAAACAGTGAAAGAGAGAAGGGTGTAAAGTAGTGGTACATGAGCAGAAAAAGCATCACTGAAAATTTTTGAGTCCATATCCAGAATATGTTAATTATGTTGTGCTGTTCTCGAATAAGAGCGAATGAATTACATGACTAATCATCAAAGTCTTTAAATTGACAAAGCAGTAAAAGATAAAAATCAGTATTGCATTCTACAAAATTGTGTACAAATTTGGCAAATTTTCTGTTAGAGTTTGCAATTTTCATTGTCATTAGTTCACGTTATATACACTTTTTTAAAAATATAAATCTTCAAACTATGTAGGAGCGGAAAATACAAATTGATAAAGCCAATTTGAAGAGGGACTGCTGATTAATTCAGCCCTTCAGCATGTTCAGAAAACTATGCCCTGCCATGCGTTCACTGTATATGTATAGAGAGAATATGTGGAAGTTGAACCTTTTCTATGCGACTGATGAAAGAGGGAAAAGCAGAGAAAATCTTGTCTCCAGTAGAAATTCTTTGACTCACAAACAAAAAATATCGGTCATGCTATCAACTCCCGATTATAACCTAGCTTTAAAATGAACTTTGCTGTAAGATGACGCTTTGTTCCAGGGATACATTATGGGAAAAGACCTTTACAATCTCTCTTGTGGAAAGGTATCGTTGTGGAACGTGTTTTGCACAGTGAAAGTTAATCAATTTTACGAAACCTCGATTGATTCATTTCTGTCATTATATCCTTCAGAAAAGAGTAATCTTAATTATGAGGGATGGACATGGATGGGCTGAATTAGTTTATTCAATAACATTATTAAGCTAAAGATCAATCATGAAAATGAATTTCATCTCTTATACTGTTTTTACAAAATAACCGATTGAACTACTTTTTACACTCAATAAAAAAGGAGGATCGCCCTTGACACTTTTAACTCAAGTAAAGAAATAATTCATGAAAATATTGCCATCCAAAAAGCTATGCATGCACCCAAATTTTTTTCTACCTATATTTGATTGGTTATCGACAGAATAATGTTTTCATTTATTCGTTATGGTTTTTTTTCTTGCAATCGCCACTTTTTTTTTTTCATTTTTTCATTTTTTCATAATTATACATATATTATTTTTAGTCCTAGGGCACCCTCGACCCAAGCTTTTGCTTTTAGAGGTGTGTCCTCCAATTATATATGTAATTACGTTGATTGTATATTATGTCATAATTTGTTATCAATATCAAGAATGTCAATTTGTTGTATTTTTTTTTTTGCTGCTTATTTGAATAATTGGAAATAAATGTGTTTAAATTGAATTGAAATTGAATTGAAAATGATTGCATTTTATGTTCACAGTGCAATAGATTACAAGACTGTGAATACTTAATGTTCATTGCAAACTTGCAATGTGATTCAACATTTTAAATCCATAAAACTACATTCCGTTGAAAATCTTGCTCGTTTTTCTACACTTTCTAGGCGTCTGTTATTAAAGAGGCAAGCAGAAAACTTCTACATCCTGGTAGAGACTCTTTGCCTCTCAAACAATTTTTTTTTATCGCGGTCACGCTGCTAACTCCAAATTATATGTAAGCTGATACCCTGCTAAAATAACCCATAGAAAAGAAAAAATCCTGTAACGGTTCTTATAAGCAAACATTCTCTCTTGAGAAAATGCAGTCGTGAAATTCGATAGCAGAATGAAGTGTAATCAACTAAATGATGCCTAGGCCCTCTTGTATAAAAAGTTAAAAATTAAATCAAACGCAACTGAAAAAAAAAAATTAATGCAGTTTGATTTTCAGCCAGTCAGGAGTGGGTATTTGGGACTTGCGTTTAATTTTTTGAGTTGCGTTTAATCGCAACTTTTTATGCAAGAGGGCCCTATATTCTATGGCCTAGTCATTTTTCATCATCGTCCATTCAGTCAAAAAGTTCATCTCTATATATGCAAATTATTATGATCAATTATTATAGACAACAACAGTGCTAAGCCAGATATCAATTATGTTTATGAATTTCATCCTAAATACAACGCTTTGCAAAATATACAATCAACGATCAAAAGTAAGTTCGTCCTTGACAATGTTTGATACAAGTAAAGAAAATATTTGGTGAAATTTGTCCATTCGAAACGAAATTAAACTAAATCAAACTAAATTTGCTATTGGATTTTGACTGCATTTTTTTTTTACCAATAGATGATGTTTTCGTTGATCAGTTCTGGCTTTTATTGTGATCGATACTTAGAAATGAATTGCTCTATACATGTATAATGTTTTATAATGTGGAGGTGCCATGGTCCAGTGGTTTAAGGTGCATGACTGGACGCGAGGATCCGGGGTTAGCTCCTCGGCAGGGCAATTATGCCCTCGAGCAAGGCATTTTATATACATTGCTCTTTTATCGTACTTCAACGTGCTATAGGCATATTGATACCAACGTGTGCATGTGTTTTAAAAAAATAATGTAATGCAGGACCTATTATGTGAATGCATTCTTTCCTTCTGTTCATGTACACAAATTTCAATGTGATTCGGATTCCTAAAATTGCATTCAGTTGAAAAATCGTCACTTTTAATTAGGTGTCATGAATACTTTATATGTTTTTACTTCGGAATGAACAAATTGCATCAAACAGTTGTCAAACATTAATTTTCTCGAATTATATGAAAGAAGTGTCAATAAAAAGACAGTTGTTGTTGTTGTTGTTTTTTTGAGCGTACCTCATGCTAAACAATCTCAATTATTATAACCCACATTAGCAGCACTGATCATAAGGTTTTACGAAAATTTAACGTACAGTAATTCTGAAACTAAAGAAAAAAGAACAAAGCACCATAAACAGTAAACTGATCATGCTAATGGAAAGGGGGAGATAGGGATAAAGAAAGCTTTAATCATGTTAATGTTTGTGTCCGACGAGTAGATGGAACTCAGGCATAGCTGAGTAAGGACAAGCTTCAGTCATTACATCCATTTGCATTCATGTTAAGTTTGCCCATCGATGTCATATGCAGGACTCAGCATAAATCGTGCAGGTTAATAGGAAAAACCGTCAACTTAATAGTAAACGATAGATTCATACAGTAGACAATGATCAAATAGAATTTAATGACACTGATTACAGTCTATACGGCAAGGGATCAGGGAATACAATGACCGACTGACGATACCAATTTCATAAGTCCATGAGCAGTGATTCCAATGTGACTGAAATTTATTGTTTATATGCCTCAGCTCAAATCCCTGTATTATTCATGATTTATCGCCAGGCGAATGAGAACGAAATAACTGCCTTCACACGACCTCCTTCCATTATGCATGCATTAAGTTTTCCAAAGTGCATTTTCCACTTTAATTGGGATCAAAGTGGAAAATCAGAATGTTAAACAATACTGATTAAAATAATGATGAAAATAATGACAAGTTTACCTTTTTTTTCATGGATACTGAATGCGTAATTTGGACAATTTACGCATTTACGCAAAACTTGAATTATTTGAAAATATGATTTTTTTTCCTACAGAAATATTACTGCTCCCGTGCAGGTTGTTGTCTTTTATTTCCCAAACGGAGGCCTGGTCAATAGCTTCGCGATAGAGATTTTGAGGTTGGTATTTTGTTGTTTCAGAGGTCCACTGTGTTGTGTCTCATAGAATAAGACAAGAAGACTAAAGTCATTTTGCAGACCAGGAAAATGCTCAAATCAGCCTGCACGGATGCAATTGCTTTCATTATACATGTTATATGTTCTGTCTTTAAGAAGAATAGAAAACGTGACCCGGAAAAGAAAAACGCTGTTTCAATTGCTTTATTGGCCGATATGTTACCACTCTAAATTTCTTTGGTTAGATATTAATCTAAGTCGATTGTATAATTAGGACCAACTTTAAAAGTAGAGTAAGGAATTTCAATTCCATAAGATTGATTTCTAAATGCATTAGATTACGAATTTTAATAGAACTTTAGAGTTGTCCCTGATTTAAGTCGAAAAAAATTCAAAGTGACCATTAAAAGCATTAAAAGAACATGACTTTGGAAGTTTGTTATGAAAACGGTCCTAACTTCCATCATTGAGATGAAACTGGAAGTTGGACCGATTTTCTTTCTTTTCTTGTTGTTGTTGTTGTTGTTGAAAGAATGTGCCGTTCTTCCTTTCCTGTATGATAGCAAATGACCTTACGTTTTTAGTTTAAAATGGCCGTATCATTCATGAAACCAAATAATGGTATCATTGAAAAACTTGTGTTGCATCCAATATTGTTCACGTTTCTTAATACAAAAGATGAATGTTATAAAAATGGGAAATGGAAAAGTCGACTTGTAGACCTTTCATTGGCAAAAAGTGAATAATAAATACACAATGAACATGCCTATGAAGAAGGGGGGAAAGGAGTGAAAAAAGTTGTATGGATAAATGAAAATACTGAAAAGCTTACCTGTTAAAAACGCAAGATGCTACAATTCCCCTTAAATGAGGAATAAATATGTTCCCCTGATAAAATGTCACGGCTCCATTTCAAAGTTCTTGCTATACATTCAAAAAGGCAAAACGAACTATCAAGCTCCTAAATTATTCAACACGTAGTTGTTCATATAGCAAGGAACTTTCACGAAAATGATCTTACGAATTAGTGCTCGCAGAAGTAGTGTGGGGATTAAGTGGCGCCTTTTCTGCGGCGCCGCGCTGTTGGTAGTTCGTAGCTACATGGTTCGTAGGCATGTGCGAATTCAGAGCGCCCCGTGCGCGTCATTCTTTGCACTGTAATGTATGGTGATGTCATGCACTGTATTCATGGTAGTGAAATCTTCATTGTATACGACTGAGTACAAAAGTTTCCTTTCCCACAATGTGTTATGCATCTATCACGTACGCTGGGGTGGGGGGGGGGGGGGGGGGGGAGAGGAGGTGGGTGCCTACTGACTCCTTCAAAACAGTTATATATATATATAAAAGAATTACATCACCAATATTAATCATTCTTGCTTGCTTCGCTCTTCGAAGAAAAATATATAAAGAAAAAAAAAAAGAGAAGATGTTATTCAGCTGCTGGCAAAAATTTTACGTGTGCGTGTCATCTTATTAACAAGCAGGTCTCTACTTTCGAGGCTTAAAATGATTTCATTGGATTTGATGCCTTTCACCAAATTCAGTAAGGGTACTCATTTTCATATTCTACAAAACTATGACTTCATAAAACCGAGTCTTTAACTGGATCATTATCATGCATAAACATAATCAAAGCAAATCTTGTATGAAACTCATCAACGAGATTTTGAATAAACGAAATATACATTGTGTTCAATTTCAGAGGAACAGTAGATTTTTCAAAAGCAACTATCTTGATAATCGATAATTTGATGGATGTATTTTTTTAATTGGCTTACAAAGGCTCACTGCACTTTAAAAACAAAATTTACTTACTTAATTTGTAATTAATCTTTATTCATAGCAAAGTTAAAAATAAAATAATGGTAAAAATTGATGGATCTCCCTCGTTTAATATGTTTTAAGTGTATAATCACCAAAACACATATTTTGCACAATACGTTAGGGATTTAGTGCCACTATATTATGAGCCTTGAACATTTTTTGTATTAAAAGAAAAAAGATATTGAGAGTTCCCCCTGGCTCCACGGCCCCTGCTCCCTACCACTTTTTCACAGGATTGTAACATACAAAACAAAATAATAAATGAAACTAACTTTATGCTATAGGAAGAAGAGAATCTGTACTTTCTTATTGCCTAATTTTCTTCCTAAAATTGCATAAAATAGACCTTGAAATCACCGTTTCAAAAGAGATGTTTTTAAAAACGCGATCATCTCTATATCTATTTCGCGACCAAAAATGTGTGAAAGGGCTACTTCGTGAAACCGGTTGACGAATGATTCTACAGGAAAATACAAAATGTAACAGTTAAGCAACATGGTAAAATACAGAAATGGAGAGTGAATTAATGATATTGTAAAATGTATTTGAATGGAATGAAGTTAAAATTTTAAGGAACGGATTCTCTGGATTCTCTTTTCTGTCTTTATACATAAAGGCTAGACCATAGACATAATTACACCCACGCTTCCGCAGTGGTGTATCCGGTTAATGATAAATAGGGAGGGGGGGGGGGGAGCTGGCGGCAGGCTAAAAGGCCTCGTAGCACCTCGTCATCCTATCGTCACCCCCTCCCCATTATCACTTAGAAATGTGCAATGCATTGTCTCAATGTGGATGTTTTACACCAGCGCTTCTCAACCGGTGGTCCGCGGCCCACTGGTGGGCCGCGAAGCTTTCTCAGGTGGGCCGCGAGGTCAGTCCAAAATATTTGGGAAAAAATTCTTGAATTCAGCTTTACTTTTAACATCAAATTGAATTGAATTTATTAAACATATTAAAATAACACAAACGGTTGTGGCTTATCGTCAATGCAATGTGCTAAACAGGGGCGTAACAGGTACCTGTTATCAGGGGGGGCAGAGCCTAAAAATTTCCCGGTAACTAGTCTATGTCTAGAATTTGTGGCGTAGCTAGGACTGCATTTTCAGGAGGACGGTAGTGCTCATCGGCGTAAATTCAGTTTGAGGAGTGGGGGATTAAAAACTTTTGTAACGATTTTTTTCCCTGTCACACACATTTTGATATCTATTTTGCGAGCGAGCGAAGCGAGCGAGCCGAAAATAATCACTTTTTTGCTTTTGAATCGCATTTTCGAATAAAAATCCAAAAATATGACGAAAGAGCGATGCAAGTGAGCCAAAAATAACCAGTTTCTCGATTTTAATCGCATTTTTGGATGGAAATCTAAGATTTTGACGAGCGAGCGGAGCGAGCGAGCCAAAAATAACACTTTTCTGTTTCAGTAGCATTTTCAAATAGAAATTCTAAAATATGATAATTGTTTATGACAGATATATATTCAGAATTTTTACTAACTGATTAATAATTAAAATTTATGTTCTTCTTTAAAAAGTAAGTCTGCATGGCGGGAAATTTGTACACACCATCCCCTCTCTCCCCCAGATGGGGGGATGATCCCCCACCCCCCCACCCGGAATTTACACCAAGAGGGGAGGGTGCAGGAAAGGGGGAGTTCCCCCCCCCCCCCCCCCTCCCGCGCGAAGCACGGAAGCTCCGACGTTTCTCTGCATTGCTAGTTGTCGGGAGGAGGATTTCATTTTAGGAGGACGGTAGTGCTCCCTAGGAGGGAGGGTGCAGGGAGGGGGGAGTTTCCCCCCTCCCGCCAAAACGCGGAAGCTCCGACGTTTTTTCGCTGTCAGTTCCCGCTCTTCTTACGCTCTCTGCTTGTTATCGAGAGGGGGGGAGGGGGCATACGCATAGCCAAAAATTTCCCGGTAATTAAGTTTAGAATCAGTGATGTAGTTAGGATTTTCTTTTAGGAAAACGTTAGTGCAAAGCGCACTCCCTGGGCATGCTAGGGGAAGGGTGGAGGGACGGTGATTTTCCCCAGGGGCCCAGGGTTCTGGCTTACGGCCCCTGATGGGGGTCTACAGGGAAGCCACTGCGGTTGTCCAGGGAGTGGAGCACCGGGAAACTCCGGGTTTGGTACTAAATTTTCCCTCATTTTTTTGTTTCCCTTTGCTTTCTTCTTTTTTCCCCTTTCCCTCTTTTCCCTCTCTCTCTTCTTCTTTCTCCCCTTTCTCCTTCTTTCTTTCCCGTTCTCCTTCTTCCTTTCCCTTTCTCCTTCTTTCTTTCCCTTTCTCCTTCTTTCTTTTCCTTTCTTCTTCTTTCTTTTCCTTTCTTTTTCTTCCTTTCCCTTTCTCCCTTCCTTTTTCTTCCTTTCCCTCCTTTTCATTTTTTCCCGGTGGTTTGGTGGATTTTTCCGCTGAAATCCTTCAGGGGGGGCAGAGTGCCCCCCCTGCCCCCCCCCCCGGCTGTTACGCCACTGGTGCTAAAGATTTTCGAAGATTTCTGTACATTTGGTTGGGGTGGAAATATTATATCAATTTTCATGTACTGCAACCATACATGTAGAGTGGATTTTGTAATGTAATATAGGTAGTAATCCAGATAATTACCACACATTTCGCTATTTTCTTTTGTCATATTTTATCGATTTTTTTCTCATTAAAGTTCTGGGAGATGTGCCTCAAAATATTTCTAAGAATGGAGGTGGGCCGCGAAAAAATTTGAATAGCAAAAGTGGGCCTCGAGGTAAAAAAATGTTGAGAAGCACTGTTTTACACAGTTGGTGGTAAAATGTATATAGCTGCATCATGATATTGACACTGGGTATTAATTTGCCATTTTGCCTGCATGTCTCCTTATATTGTCACAATTTCGCTTTTCTGGTTTCTATACGAGCGAACAAAAGAATTGACACATTTTTTTCTTCCCTTTTTTGTAACTTATACTTTTCTGCCCCAAAGGTTTTGCTTATTATCAGAGTATGCCACTAGTGTCCTCTTTGAGCATGTGAGGTTAAACATACTCTTGGGAGGGGAATCAAGCGCCCGGCCCGGCCCCTTCCTTCCTTGCCTCCTGCACCTCCCCCATCACTGGTGAGTATTGACGTAAATCCACTTTTTCGAGGGGGGGGGGGGGAAGGCGTGTACAAATATCACCCACTTTTGAGGAAAAAATGATATTTTAATTAATCAGTTAGTAACATTTTTGATAATCTGTCATAAACGACCATCTTATTTTAGAGAAGGCTTGTCTACAACCATAGTATGGTAAAAGAGACCGTGCCATACTTTGTGCATGAGAAGAGTAATGTCTATGGTCTTGTATTAGATGCGAGCAAAGCATTTGATAGCGTTAATTTTCACGGTGAAGGTTGTTTTATGGGACAAGTTTTTGCGGGTGCATTCTCTTATGCCGATGATGTAATCCTGCTGTCACCTATATTTTAGTGCCCTCAACAGAATGATTTCTTTCTGTCAGAATAATGCTTTGGAATATGATACAAAATTCAATAGCGAGAAGAGCCAGCTTATTATTTTTAGATGTGATGGAAAAAATGTAGTGGACCCAATGATAAAAGTTAGTGGTAGTCCTGTTAAGGTTGTGGAATTTGTCATCTCGGTCACATTATCAGTAATGATATTTTTAGTGCTGATATTTCCAAACCTATTGGTGATTTCAATCGTCAATGTAATATTTTATTAAGTAATTTCAAACATGTTAAATGTTATTTACGTAATATCTTGTTCCAAAAAATCTGTTGTAGTTTTTATGGAACACAGTTATATGCACTGTTTGATTCATCGTTCTCACCCCATAGTCAAAGTATGTTTTTTAAAAAGCAATTCTTCTGAACATACATTGACTATGGGGGTTAGAAAATGTGTAACTTCCAAGAAAATTGAGAAAATGTGAAATTTCATGTACAAAGTGAATGGAGAGCTGCGCGCATATGATGTCATCAGTGTTGCCAATTTGCAGAACCGTGAGTAATTTACTAGAAAATGTAAATAAGTGTAATTTTCTTATTCTTTGACCGATTTTGTTCATTTCTTTTTTTTTAATGCTGTTCAAATTTAACTCCTTTTATTGAAACAGTGAAACAAAACTTCTGGGGTGGACTTAGCCTTTAAATACTTGAAAAGTAAATATATGATGGACCATAGACAGATAATTAGGGAGTGGAATGAGGCACAATGCTCTTTAGTAAATGTTGCACGTAAAGTCAAACAAATTAGGGAATTGATTTTGATGAGGGATGAAAGGAAAGAATCCTTTTTAAGCCAGAGTGAATGTAAAGAGCTGATTGACTTTCTTTGTCTGGGTTAATTTTTTTTTCTTCCTTACTGTATTACTGTAGGTGTACTATTTATCAATATGCTGAATATGCTTTCTTTTCATGTTTAGATCTTTTTATGTAAATTTATGTATGTATTATTGTATGTAAATGTTTTTTAAAGGTGATGTTTTATGCGAATAAAGAACAAATTGAATTGAATTGAATTGAATCTTTATTTGAAAATGCGATTTAAAACCAGAAAAGTGGTTATTTTTGGCTCGCTCGTTTGTAAAACAAAAATCAAAATGTGTGTAAGGGGGTCTGTGCGGGTGGGTGAGGGTGTGTGTTTATACTTAGACAGAAAAAAAAAATCGGCAAAAGAGTCAATCATTCCACCCCCCCCCCCCCCTCTCCTCAGAGTGAATTTAACCCGGTGCTGGTGAGGATCAAAAAGTTATGGGCATATTACGAGGTTGATTTGTTGAAAATGCTTCTTCATGACATTATTTTCGATTATGTTTTTGTTTTGTTTTGTTTTGTTTTGTTTTCGATTTTTAAGAACGGGCTCTTGCCTCTATGCAGAAGTTCAAGGAAACTTAGCAGATAAAAATGTAATTCCCATAGACCTCTTTGAGCAGGGGCGTTAATTCCGTTGTATATTTTAGGGGATTGGATCCGGCACCAATAATTGCTGACCCCCCCCCCCCCCCAAAAAAAAAGGTGCCTCAGCTTATTATCATTTTTTTTTTTTGGGGGGGGGGCTATTGTATCATTAGTCATTACCCTTAAAAGTTTGGAGGACATGTCCCACCCCCCCCCCCCCCCCCGACGTACTAAGCCCATGTCTTTGAGCATCTTCCAACCCCATTCTGCTGCCTTATTCCTTACTAATTTTCTGTAAGGAGACTTGGTGGCATCTGCTTATAGGTCCAGTAGGTTCGATACCCTAGTGGTGTATTTCCACAAGAGGGCAAATGTAGTAGAAGGGGGGCTGCGCGACTAAATTATTGGGAAATCCTGGCACTCACCCTTCCGCACTCACCACTCGAGCTGGCCAGTTGCCCCTGCATTTTTGACAGTCTTCAAGATTAATGCGTTTTTGGGAAGAAAAAAAATTACCATGAACATTAAGGTGAATGAGAGATGGTGGCAATAAATTACATGTACGGTAAAGTCCTCCCCCGTATATTCCCAAATTGGGAAGTTCAAAATACACATTCCTTCATCTTACAAGACCTTTCGATGCCTGTTTACTATGTCCTGTACTTCCGAAGGTTGTAAAAGAACTAAATCAAAATTTTATCGACACAATTGCCCGTAAAATGACTAATTATTGAGGGGGCGTACATGCGCGAGCCATTATTCACAATCATCCGATATACTAGTACCAGATATCGGTTTTTGGCAAATACTATATCGGATCTGTATATAGTTATCCGAATTAAATGAAGTTAGTTCTCTTTTAAAGTGTAAATCGTCTTTCTAATACATCAATTAATTTAAAGATGCAAATTGTTTTTACAAAGCAACTGTTTATATCATTTTTGAAGAAGAAAAACTAGAAAAAAACCCAGAATACTGCGATATAAACCAGATAACCGAATTCGAGTCACTGTCGGTTTCATCATTGCGATTTGTACAAAATGGCGTCGAAGAGGAAGCAAGATGACAAGCATCTTAAACAATTACGAGAGATGGTTGCAAAAGAACACAACAAAACGTGTTTCGAGTGCAATCAGAGAGGACCTACATATGTTGACATGACAATAGGGACATTCGTTTGCACATCATGCAGCGGGATTTTGTAAGTATTAAAGTCAAACTTAACATACCGGCATTTGTCTTTTATTTGGGCGGGCAGGCATGACTTACGGTTACGTGTTCATTATGCACGGGCTGCTGCGGGCGGTTGTGTGAACACTGAAGCACAGTGCGTCGCATGGGCAGTGATGATGGGCGTGTACTTTTTACGATCGAGCCAGAACATTCGACGATTGTTCCTTTTCGGACATGATTTGTTCTTAGATTTAATCCTATTAAATACAATTGGCTCTGATAGAGACATTTGTTATGAATAAAGATGCAATTGCCAATGTGATTTTGTATACTTCTCTCGTCTTGACTGGTGTCTACATGTAGATTCTACTACTAGGCCTAGATCTAGTCTAGTTTACTTCCTTACTTCTGTCATGTAGGCCTGTGTTGATGTTGACTTTCGATTTTGCTTTTTTGTCATCTTATCTGTTGAATATTGATGTCTAACTCTCACAGTTGTGAGCTTATAAATACGACTGTTGTGTTATGATCATTATGTTCTTCCTGCTTTGTATCAGTATTTCTTTGTTTGCATTGTCAAAACATACTCTTCCTTCCCACACAGGGCTTACATTTGTATGCTGAGCTGTGCAAATTTATGTGACATGCTACCCTCTGTAGTCAAAGCTTGAAATCACTAAAATAATCAACAAATTCATATAAAATATTTGCATTTTACACCTAGGATAATAAAATATCCTATTTCCATTCCATTCCTCCAACTGGATGTAAATTATCTTGATCAAGTGAATTTTGAAAAATATATTTCTGATCACTGGTGACAGCTCTTGCTCCTCTGCCCAATAAAGTGGACAGAGAACACTACTTTTCTATTGTCAGCAATTTGCATGTTACAGCACGTATGTTGTGCGAGTGGATCAAACTATACATGGCTCCCATTTACCTCTGCGAAGAACGATGTAAATAAAAACACAAATGCCACCAAAATCACCCTTTCTAATGCATGGTTACCTCTGCAAACTACTAGTACTTTCGAAGTTTGTTACTGCTATTTCCAGAATCCCCACCATCTGATCACCTAAAAAAAAATTAGATTCTAGTTTTCCAACTAAAAGGAATTTTTGATGGGATAGAAAGGTTTTGCCTTACCTTACGTGTTTCTGATGTCGGCATCATTATCATTTGAATATGATGACCTCTGACATCATCAGCATGTAACCAGGGCTCCACACTAACATTTTTTTCTGAGGGTCCGGCCGGGTGCCCAGATTTCCATATTTTGAAATTTTGAGCGCCCGGAATAAACTTCCGTTACAAGAAGAATATGCACTAAAATCAACCAAACCAGGTGTGATCCAACAATTAACCTCGCATTTAATGAATCAACAATAACCCCGATTTTCATTGTGTAATTCCTATTGAAAAAATGTGTGGCTTCGTCGAGAATATTCTTAATTTTGTCGTGTTAGTCGAATGTACACTCGGAACGAAGACACATTTCACGTTTCGCTTTAGTCGTATACACGCCCGATCAAGTCTCTAGTCTACACGAATGTTAAAATTTCCACCGACTCGGCAACTTAACTTCAACTCAAGAATTATCCCCCAAAATTTTTAATTATGGCTGAAATCACAAATTAGTTTTACATTTGAATGTTTGAAGGTACGGTGGTGTCAATTTATTACGCTAAAAATGCCTAGAATTCACCTCAGATTGTTGTTTGTGATCATCGCTTGCGACCTACAAACTGAGTTTCTAGTCTGACTAGATCGACTCTTGCAATCACAAATGAAAGCATCCAAGGAAAAAAAACATGTTTATATGCACTGTATGCGGACGTGAGTGAATACTACTTTAGGCCAATGCACTATTTCAGCCCTGATGTAACTGTACTTATGAGCGAAGGAGCTCATTCATGTAATCATGAAAGAAAAATGAACGAAAGTATGACAAGTCTTGACAAGATATTTTTGAAGAAATAATTAAACGAAAAATGAACGGACATTATTAAAAGAAAAAAAAACAACAACATTAATTCTTGCAAGCAAGAGCTTGTTCGTTAGTGCCCTTCTGGCTTCTTACTAAATTTTGTGGTGGGAATGAAACCATTCACTGATTCAGGCCAAGTTCGATTTCAAATCATGAAATGAAATTATGACAAGATATTTTCGAAGAAATGATTGAATGAAAAACGAACGGACATTATTTTTTAAAAATCCCAAAAACATTCATACTAGAAAGCAAGAGCTTGTTCGTTAGTGCCCTTCTTACTAAATTTTGAGGTGATATTGAAATCATTCAGGCCAAGTTCGATTTCAAATCATGACTGTATGCTCTGCGCCACGCTTGTATACGGTAATCGTAATGTCAACGTAACATAGATTGAATGAATAGAATTTGTGTACTACACTGTATGTTGGTACACTTCCGGGTTTTAGCGCTTCAGGGTTTAGCTCCATCTTTTGGCGATTGATTTATTTCTGAATTAACGAATTCGTGACGTGAAAATTTATTGGAGAATAGCAAGCAAATTTGGATTACTTTCACTTTATTTGCCCTGGATTTTTGTTTGTCCTCACAGAAAGAGGTAGGAGGGAATGATTTGGAATTATATCAACTACTAGTATAAGCGTTTACCGTTCTTTTAACCTGCTTTATCATCGACCTTAATGGAAATATTTTGTTGGTTGGGGGTTATTCCTCAGGCTGCTAACCGTCGATTAACCGTCAAATATAAATTTCTGAATACCAAAAATGGCCTTGTAAAAGGGCTATGTCTATTTTTCGCTCATGATCATGATTAACAACAAAGTCACTACACTGCTCATGCATCCACATTATGCATGACTATAGGCATTGTCTGGGCGAGCTACGGTCCCCGTCAAACATGCCGTTTCACACACACATGCACACACAACATGCTCATCTACACACAAGAGCTAATACTACACATAATAAGACGGAAGACAGTGCGTCCATGTTTTCTTACCGCCGAACATTTTAATCTTTTCAGGGGAATAAAATTTTAGGCGCCCGGTCGGGCGCCCATATTTCTTCCATTTTCATTTTTAAGCACCCAGGGGTCCAATCTAGGCGCCCGCTAATGTCGAGCCCTGATGTAACTAATTACTGGTCTTGCCGTAGGCGCACAAGCAGTGCAATGCTGACACGTGACGAGACGTTCACAGTCACATGTCGACATTGCACTGCTCGTGTACCTATAGCTTAAATGGTGTGCAAATTTTTTCAGCTGATATCTAGGGATTCAAGAAAAGCCCCCCCCCCCCCCCCCACATGGTTTAAGACACCCCCAAAAGCCCAGTGGTTTTAGGGTTAAGACTTAAAAGCTGCCTTGACTTGAGTTTTGGTAATAGAAATCCACTTGAAGAGAAATTCATTCAAAATAATGTGGAGTTTTTGATAACTCGTTCAGACCAGCAGAATAAAAGGAGAAAACCATCACATTATAATACTGTATATTGAACTACAAAATTTAACATATGTACATGTATGTACAGAAAAGACCATGGGTTATACATTAGGCCCGCATATAAATACGACTGGCTTTATTTTCTTCCCTTTCATTTTTCATTAGTAGCAGTTGAATATTTTATATGAAAATATTAGGGAAGATTACATCTACAAACATGTAAATGTACTTATACTTCGAACATTTAGATTCAGTGAAGTATGCAATAGTAAGTGTGGCTAGATTTTCTAATAATTTATTTTGTAACCAATGTATTAGAACTCAAGAATGACTTGCTTATTTGGCACAGTTGTAAAGAGCACATAGGTGTGGATCGCTCACACCATATTATACATGTATTTAAAGTCACATTAGACTTGCAGCTATTGAGTAACTTTTAAAAATCTGAGCTGCATGGCCCTACATGCTGTCAGTGTATGTAATATTGTGTAAATATGAAGCCTTGAAAACTTCAAAAGCATCACCATGTGCTTCACAAAAAGTGAAAATATACTAGTGACCTGAAATGCCAGACCTTTTTTTTACCCCATAGACTGCAGTTTTAGGCAAAAGCATACCAAGGTTGGTTTTGCAAATGGCGGAATTCAGTGATACATGTAGATATCTTAATAATAAAAACTATTCCTGGCTGTTCATTTATCCTTGTGAACATCTTAACCCATTCGTGACAGAGGTCCACATTTTGTGGTTTGGCCTAATATCTTTTGATGCAAAGCCCTAAAAATCATACCAAATACATGAGCAGAAAGAGCAAAAAATTCTACACAAACTGTGCCCATTTTCATTTCATTAATATTTGTTGTTTGATGCTGACATTTTTAAAAAGAAAAATAAGCATTAAAATCCTTAAATTGGCGATGTGATAGAAAGTTTAAAAATCAACGTTTTCCCTGCAAATTGGCAACTTTTTGACTTCTCATCATAATTTCTGTCAATTTATATTCATTTCAGATACATGACGCTTTATAAGAAAAATGTAGCAATAAAATAAAAATGTTGGTGTTGCCAATTTGAAGAATAAAAGCTGATCAAATTAGGCTTTAAATAATTCCTGTCACAAATTTTAATAATAAAAACTATTCCTGGCTGTGTATTTATCCTTGTGAACATCTTAATACAACACAGACGTCAGAATTCAACAATTTATTAAATCAAGCCTCTACAAAGTCACGGGATCCCTTTAAAAGTTGCAGTTTGTGTATCTGCCATCTCCAGAACACGGCACAGTTTCATAATCCTTATCCCTGACCCTATGCATATGTACATGTAAATTGATGATTTTGGTTGTTTTGTACTTTGTCATTGTATCTGTACAGAAGAGGCATCAATCCACCACACAGGGTCAAATCCATCTCAATGGCCAGTTACACAGCAACAGAAATGACTTTCTTAGAAAAGAATGGCAATGAGGTAAGATATTTTATGCTAGGTTCCCACTGCCAATCCAATCAACTCGATAGTCCCAATCTCTCAAAACCTAGTCTGCAAAAACAGACATAATTTTGACACCAGGACACATTAATTCCATGAAGCCTTGAATGAGCCTACCAATGGCAAGTACAGTCAAATAATTTGAAGCCGCAAGTGACTTGCCATGAGAAGGCTCATTCAGGTCTTCATGGAATTATTGTATTCAAGTGTGAAAATAATGTTTGTTTTTGCAGACTAGGTTTTGAAAGATCAGGACAATCGAGTTGATCAATCGGCAGTGGGAACCCAGCATTACATCTGTAGTTTAGGAACATGGCCTTACTCCAAAAGCACATGTACATGTAGAGCACTTCTTTTGGCCACTGCACACATAACCTTACCTACAAGAATGTGGCCACAGAACAAGTTTTCTGATTTTCTGTAGGATTTAAGTTTGTATGTTCTTGCAACCATGCTTCTTGGTAGGATTCTGTTGGCTCTAAAGCCAAATTGAGTGGAACATAGCCATGTTAGAGTAGTTTGTGAAGACAAAAGTAATGTTGCATATTATGCATGGACAAATTATCAGTACCCCATGGATTTTTCCCTTGGTATTTTTTTCTCAGAAGACACCTACCAGGGCTCAACACCTTCAGTTGTGCAACATAAGTGCAGAACTCTAAAATTTCACACAATTCTAACAAGGAGCTCATGCACACTGATCCTGGAACTTTAAATCAGGACTCCTACAAACAAAAATTATTGGGGAAGCGGTTCCCCCCCCCCCCCTCCACTTTTTTTTGGGCCACTGCACACATAACTTTACCTACAAGAATGTGGCCCAAGAACAAGTTTTCAGTCTGATTTTTTTTGTAGGATTTAAGTTTGTATGTCCCCCCGTCCCCCCCCCCCCCCCTTCGATTTATTGTACTTTATAGAACCTTGCTGACAAATAAACCTAAGGTCATCAAAGTCATGCTCTTCTCTAATCCTACATCATGCAATCTCATACATGTTATTCCTCACCCTTTTCAGGTTTGTAGACACATATGGCTCGGTCTGTACGACTCCAAATCACAGCCCGGTCCGGAGTCGAAGGAGGACAATAAAGTACGCGACTACCTGGTACAGAAGTATGAGAAGAAGAGGTGGTACGTGGAGCCGGGCCAAGCCGCAGTCCTTGCAGCGGCCAAAGCCAAAGAGACGACAGAGAATGCAGAGAGGAAAAGCACAAGCAGTTCACACAGTACACCAGAGCCCAAGCCGCTCAAGTCCTTAATAGGCAGCAATGTAGCACCAATCAAAGTTTCACAGGTACACTATCTTGTTAACCCATTGGTGACAGAGGTCCACATTTTGTGGTTTGGCCTAATATCTTTTAATGCAAAGCCCTAAAAATCACACCAAATACATGAGCAGAAAGAGCAAAAAATTCTACACAAACTGTGCCCATTTTGGTTGCATCACTATTCATTGTTTGATGCTGAAAATTTTTTAAATGAAAATGAGCATTAAAATCCTTAAATTGGCAATGTGATAGAAAGTTTAAAATCACTGTTTTCCCCTGCAAATTGGCAACTTTTTGACTTATCATCATAATTTCTGTCAATTTATATTCATTTCAGATACATGACGTTTTATAAGAAAAATGTAGCAATAAAATAAAAATGTTGGTGTTGCCAATTTGAAGAACAAAAGCTGATCAAATTAGGCTTTAAATAATTCCTGTCACGAATGGGTTAATGTACATGTAAGAATAGGGTAGTATGACGAGGTCTATTGCATTTAATATTTGTAAAAGAAACCTGAGGTAACTCGGGCTAGGTCTATGGAAAATGCATATTGTATGAAAATTATCAAATCATGCTGAACAGGTTATGGGAGCCACTGTTGACCAAGATGAGGCAAATGGATATCTAGTACAAAGAAAATTCTGATATATATTAGGGTTTTATCATGGTAGTTGTCTGAAATTGGGATAATGATAGGATGCATTGTAACGGTATTTGTAGATATTTGTACAGTAGTGGATATTTGATACTGTAGCTGTAGTTCTTATGACTGCAGCAGTAAGTTTCTTTCACTAATGTATTAAAGGATCGTTTTATCTCATCTGTATTCCGGTAGTTGAATTGACATGGTCTTGTTTGTAGTTCTTTCTTTACCAAGATTTCATTGATGTTTGCCTGGTCTAAAACATTTAGATGTAATTGAAATGTTATTTGTCTTTGAACATTCCTTTGATCAGTTAATACATTGATTTTCGCTTGTAGCTTGACTGTACATGTATGACTTTTGATTGCATGAATGACCTACTCCAAGTGCACACGTCCATGTACAATACACACCTTCATCCACCGGTAGTGCACTTACTGTCTCTCGAGTTGGTAAAATGATAGGTGATAGGGCTTTTTCAGTTGTTACCCCCAAGTGTTGGAATTTGTTACCCCCTTAGTTAAAGAATTGTGAAACTCTTGCATCATTTAAGACGTGTCCTAAAACAAACCTTTTCTAATTTTTCTTTCTGGGTTGTTTACCGTGTGCCTTCGTATCATGCTGTTTTATTTTTGTATGTGTTTCCCAGCTTTCCCTGTTTGATACGCTTTGAATATTTATCGAAAAGGCACTTTATAAATGGAAGTTATTATTATTATTATTAAGTCTCACAGTTCAATGAATCCACTTATAAGGACAAGGTTACACACTACTGTATCAGTAACATTAATTGAACTTTCTTTGTTTGCTTCCTAGCCACCGGGTCACTCCACTTCCACACACAACATCAGCAAGCCTCCAACGCTAGCCCAAACTGCCAACAAACAGAAGTCTGTGGATCTTCTGGCTGATCTAGGGGGAGATCCCTTTGCGAGCACGGCACAGCCAGGTAAGATCATAGAAGAAAATACTCAGAAAGTAATGATTGGCTGATCTAGGGGGAGATCCTTTTGCAAGCATGCCACAACCAGGTAAGATCATAGAAGAAGGTACTTAGAAATTAGGATCACTTTAGCTACAGATGTTAAAATGCTAAAGAGCAATCCGTGATGAGAAAAATACAATCATAGATCAAGGGAGCCAGTGGAGAGGACCAAATTGCAGCTTTTTTGTTAAGGTTGTCTTCATGTGTAGTTTACTCTGATACATCCTGAGAAACATAGTTCATTCATTCATTCATTCATTTTTCCACTTTCATTCGTTCATTTATTTTTCCACTTTCATTTATGATAATAGTAGTTGTTACTTCATTTAACTACGTTTGCCACTCTCTACCCAGGTGTAATGAATCGGTACCTGGTAGGAAGGAATTCCTTTAAATGCTACATGTACATAACAGCTAGGCTAAAGCTGGGGTAGTAACAATGGAGTGCCAGGAATGGCCAATCAGTAATGAGCACTATACAAGAATCTCCCATTAGTGTTATTATTATAGTAGGTTTCACTAAAACTATGAAATTCTAACACAAAGAAATCACATCAATTTCAAAACGAACTCCTATACACAGCAGGCTTGGGTTGTTGATGCTGAAATGGTGGTAGTGAAATTAATTGTTTTTGCATTGCATCACATACCATATGAAGAATATTTGGGTAGATTAATTGTCACTCATTAACATTCTTGAGTTAGTGACTTGTGTCACTAAACCACTTAGTCGTCATCAGAACACACATATTGAAAAGCTTGCTGTACATGTATGCCTGCTACATTTTGTATTGCTTGTATTCACTGTTCGTATTGGTTAGTTTGTTGTTTTAAAAAGGAAAAAAAACACACACACAATTACACATCATACAAGAAGTTGAAAATGTCCAATTTACAAGCACTGTGTCAGTATAGAAATCACAATATTTTTAAAGATTCTTATTATCAAGTATTTGTTAGTAAAATAAACATGGATTAAATGTAAGATAAACATTTAACAATCACATTTACATTTAGGTGCTTAAAGGAGAATGCAACCCAGGCATTAGTGTGCTCTTAGTGAATAAAGTTTACTAAGAAGAGTAAACAGTGAAATTTTGAGTAGAATCGGGCAGTCTGTTGAAGAGTGACGAATTTTGAAAGTTTCAGTAAATCCCTATGATGGGGATCCTTGAATTGGCAACTTTGCCACCATCTGTGATGTTATTGTGGACAACTCTCAATTCATTTTGTACATAATTTTTCCCCAAAAAATGATTTATATGAAAATTCAAGTCAGGAATCAACATAATTCTTCAAAAAATGCTTGCAGAATTGATATAGACATTTCATACTCAAACCATAAATCAGAAGAATTTTTATTTTTCTTGAAAATAAAGAAAATGTTAAATTCTGTGTACAAAATGAATGGAGAGTTGTCCATGATGACATCACAGATGGTGGCAAAGTTGCCAATTCAAGGATCTCCATAATAAGGATATTGAATCTTTCAAAGTTCATATTAACTCTTGAACACATTGTCTAATTTCCATCAAACTTTCACTGCTTACTCTTCTTGTTCTTCAATTACTGGAAACACACTGATACCTGGGTTGCATTCTCCTTTAAGCTTCCATTATTACTTATGTTGAGTCAGTGTATTTAAAACAGATGAACGTAGTTATTTTGCACTTTGGAAAAACACAACTTAATACAATCTTATTAGTATTTATATAGCACTCTTACAACATTGAGAGATCATGTATCACAGCTCTTCACAAATATCACATAACCAAAGAAGAAAAAGCATCTATAATAACAATTTTACAAGTGTCCAAAAGAGCTACATACCATATGGCATATAGGTGGGAATCATTATTGTTGACTGAATGCCAAATAATAAATAAATCAAAAGAAAATAATAGAATAATGATAAAATAATTCTGATGTATAATGTCAAGTGAGTGTTTTAGTGTATTCCTTCATGCTTTCTCAAGGTCATGTAAAGGCAGTGCTGTCAAGTAAACATACTCTTCAATCATGCTGTCATACTGCTTGGAATGTAAGAAAGTGGAATCAGCTGTCTTAAGGCTTGATCATATGTGAAGCGGAACCCCCCCCCCCCCCCAATTCTTTTACATTAAATGAGATATGAGGCTTTCTTTACTCATTTTTGGTGCCACCTATTTTGCTAAGGTGCCTTATATGAAATGACATTACTGATCCATTCCAAATTTCAGTTTGTCTGCAAAATAGATCAACTAACATCAACTCCTTTTGAATCCCTAACTTGCAGCTGCACAAGGAGGTGGCTTTGGACAGTCTCCGTTTGGGCAAGCAACTCCGTTTGGCCAGCCAGCTCAACAAGCAGCATTTGGGCAGCCAGCACAGCAACAGTCACCCTTTGGGCAGCAGGCCGCGTTTGGTGGGCAACCGGCCCAGCAAGGTGGCTTTGCAGATTTCAGTCAGGCTTTTGGAGGACCAGCACAAAACAGCCAAGGTAAGAAAGTCCAACCCGTATCTCCGCAAGAGTAATTGACCCATCGTGACAGGAATTATTTAAAGCCTAATTTGATCAGCTTTTATTCTTCAAATTGGCAACACCAACATTTTTATTTTATTGCTACATTTTTCTTATAAAACGTCATGTATCTGAAATAAATATAAAGTGACAGAAATTATGATGAGAAGTCAAAAAATTGCCAATTTGCAGGGAAAACGGTGATTTTAAACTTTCTATCACATTGCCAATTTAAGGATTTTAATGCTTATTTTTCTATTAAAAGTTTTCAGCATCAAACAACAAATATTGACGCAACCAAAATGGGCACAGTTTGTGTAGAATTTTTTGCTCTTTCTGCTCATGTATTTGGTATGATTTTTAGAGCTTTTCATCAAAAGATATTAGGCCAAACCACAAAATGTGGACCTCTGTCACGAATGGGTTAAGAGAACTGTTGCTGGGCTAGCGCTATTAGCGTCCTCGGACAGTTTGTACGCTCTTTCAAGTTTTTACTGTTATTATTAAAAGTAAATTTTTTATTCCCAAGGAACAGATGACCTCAAATGACATCAGGTATAAAGGTATGCTGTCATGACGGGATATGATATTGTAGTGAAGCATGTTCTTGGTGGATTTTGGATTGCTAAGATGCTTCCTTCTGAAAGCCATTGAGTAACTTTTAAAGATCTGAGCTACATGGCCCTAAATGCTATCAGTGTATGTAATATTGTGTAAATACGAAGCCCTGAAATGTGCACCTCAAAAGCATCATCATGTGCTTCACAAAAACATTTGTTAAAACATCTGGAAAAACTTTGGGCATCCCATTTGGCACTTCATATTCAAGCCGTTCGTAAAGTCATGCGTAACTTTACGAACAGCTTTATGAAACATCCCCAAGATCCCTTTAAACCTTTCATTGTGGTCCCACATTATGGTATGCTTGATATATGAATGAGCCTTTACAGTACTTAGCAAAGTTCAGTGGCCAGAGATGTATGCATTATTAGGACAGGAAGTATGTGTAACATGTGGAAGAGGGAGAGGTTTGATCATGTATAATGAAGGAAATGGAAAGTAATAGAAGTGGAAAACGGCAGGAAAAGCATTTGTCTAGCCAGGAATAAGAGGAAGGCAGCAAGGAGAAAATGAGGAATCAATAGAGATAAACTAAGAAATAGAGAAAGAACAGAGAAAGAGAAAGAAAAGGGTTTTTTTTCTGTCTGATATATTTGTGACAGAATTCCACATTGTGCGGTTTGGCCAAATAACTCTTGATGCAGAGCCCTATCAAATACATTACTAGTACAAGAAAGAGCAAAAAAATCTACACATACTGTGCCCATTTGTGTTGTATCAGTATTTGTCATTTTATTTTGAAATTTTTTTAAAGGATAGTAAGCCCTAAATCCATAAATTGGCAGTGTGGTGGCAATTTCAAAATCACTGTTTTTTCCATGCAAATTGGTACCTCTTTAACTTCTCAACATATTTCTATCAATATGTATTCATTTCAGAAATATGACTTTTTATAATGAAAATGTAGCAATAAAACGAAAATACAGGGGTTGCCACTTTGAAGAAGAAAAGCTGTTCAAATAAGGCTTCAAGTAATTCCTGTCAGACATGTATATGGGATCTTGTAGAATTCATTTAAAGGCATTGGCTAACTTTGTGAGTAGCTGATTTAAAAAAATTCTCAAACTAAGATGAAACATGTGTATGAGTACTTGTATTTGTACTCAAAAACCCTGAAACCAATCATAATTTGGAATGAAAAAGTGTAAGTTAGACGCAAACGGCGATTTTACAGTGTATTATCCTTCGTCTCACAAGACAATCACTAAGAGGACCACTTTGCTTGAATTTGAAAATGCCGTCATGTGCCTCCCGCAGCGTGATACGCCAATGCACACAGTACGGTATTAAGGTGAGTCATACGCGCATGCGCACTCCTTATGTCTATTCTGGGCAACCGACCCTCGTATATTTTTCAAACATTGGCTCACATTTTTAATATTTAAAAATACTTCCTGTGGATATTATACTTTGAAACTTTCAGACTGGTATTTTTACACTATAACCCTTATGTTTATCCCATTTTCAAGTAACAAAACAAGATTTTTTTAAAAATCATAACAATGTTAGCCAATGCCTTTAATTGATGTTTGTAATGGTCTTGGAGAGTGGATAAATTTGTCTTTTGGATTCTGGAGATCATGTACATGTAGACCTGGTTCCTTTTCTGAGAGCAGCTCTAGAAATTTTGATGTCCATGTACTTGCGTATGTACGTAGATACATCAGGGCTCGACATTAACCCATTTGTGACAGGAATTATTTAAAGCCTAATTTGATCAGCTATTATTCTTCAAATTGGCAACACTAACATTTTTCTTTTATTGCTACATTTTTCTTATAAAACATCATGTATCAGAAATAAATATAAATCGACAGAATGTATGATGAGAAGTCATCAAGTTGCCAATTTGCAGGGAAAAACGGTAATTTTAAACTTTCTATCACATTGCCAATTTAAGGATTTTAATGCTTATTTTCCTTTAAAAAAATTTCAGCATCAAACAACAAATATTGATGCAACGAAAATGGGCACAGTGAGTGTAGAATTTTTTGCTCTTTCTGCTCATGTATTTGGTATGATTTTTAAGGCTCTGCATCAAAAGTTATTAGACCAAACCACAAAATGTAGACCCTCTGTCATGAATGGGTTAACAGGCACCTGGAACACTTGGGTGCCCAAAATTATGGTCCGGACCCCCCAAATTTAACACGTAGGGCTTTTACAAACAGATCCAAAATTTCAATCCGGAGTCTATCCAGACCCCCTGACCGTACATTATGGTCAGTACACTGCCCAGTACTTTTGTATGTTTATTATAGTTCACTAGAAAGGCTGTAACATACGTGTAAACTGTATTTTGTAGCTTATTACATATATGTACATATAGTGAACTTTAGTGAAATAAAGGCAATTCAAAGGCAGGAAGTATTAACATGTACGTGGAGAGGAGGTGATTTGTGTTCGGGTTAAGAGTTTACCTTTTTTTTAAACAGGAAATGTTTGAACTCTGAACCCACACGTACTTCCTTCAAATCGTAGGATGTTTCCCATTCCGAAGGATTACTGGGAAAGTTGTTAACCGCAAGACCACATTATAATGACTTGCAAAAATTATCTTTTGATGAGAAGTATTGTTCATACTTCATCATACAAAGAAAGCAGATGGTGTATATTTTTGGCTACCAGTTAACATGACATGATAAAGTTGCACATACATGTACATGCTGTGAAACTGGTTTAGTCATAATAGTCTGCTTTAGAGAATTTGCAATACAAAATGCAGTTCTCATGAATGTGTGCAGGGCTTGTTGTGTAACATGTGTTTACAGTACCTAAAATGAATATCCATGTATTAAGTATATATATTACATATGGTACTATTAACTATACGATATATGTTCCGAGTCCTGTTTCTGCCCCCCCCCCCCTTTTTTTTTTTTTTTTCAATTTTACCCAATCTGTTGTATATGTTGTAATTTGTTTTGTTTTGCTCACAATTACTCTGATTATTTGTAAATATGATAATTAGTTGTTGATCCTTCAATAAACACACAATTATAAATTTAAAAAAAAAAAAAAAGTATATATATTACAAATAATGTTCAATATGTTTCAAATAGGGCTCTGTGACTAGGCTAATGTAGTTCACATCACATGTACATCCAAAGGCACAGGGGAAATACATGTACATGTATTCAAGGGGATGGATGTGCAATACTTGCTGAACAATCAAGCAGTATAAAATGATTAAACTTCACATTTTTAATTCCAGATTATAATTTTCTGTTAATTTTTTTCTCAGTATCAGTATCAAAGTGTATTCTTTAAAACAGGCTTGAATAAGGAGAATTGGTGATGTAAATAAAAAGTCCCTTTCAATTCTTTCATAAATGTAAGCCCCCCCCCCCCCCCATACTCCTAACCCCTTTGTCTCCACAACTTGCATGCAGCCTTTCCTCCGGAGAGTACAGAGCTAGCAAACACATCAAGTAGTTCTGGTGGCCTAGCAGACTTATTCTTTTCCTCCCCCCAAACTACCCGACAAGATGACCGTGAGTACGCTTGAGTGTGTCTAACCTTTGGATTGCACCATCTGGAGTACATAACCTTCACATGGACACACCCATCTAGAGATTCTTAATACACATAGACCATTTTCACACGAGTGCAGAATTCGTCATTACGCACTTTGGCGTGTGAATACAGCGAATGTAATTTGAATTGCGCAGTTTAAATGACGGTTCAGAGGTGTTTTCCAGTGACAATTCTCCTGAGTGACGGAACGAAACAGTCGTACGGATTGACCTCCAAATCGTGTTTTGGTGGGCAGAGCCTATGGTGACCTTTCAACCACTTCCACTGAAAAATGCTCAATGGCTTTGCGAGCATCATGCAAATCATGATTGATGGGTACCCAGGAAAAAGCTACACCTCCTCTCCTCACTCTGAAATGCAAAATCGCAGAATCTGCGAAGCCTTTCTCAGTTATGTGTACGAACAATAATTCTAATAGGGTAATTGCAATTCAGCATTGCATTTAAGTTCTCCGCTCGTGTGAAAATGGTCAAAGACAATCAGATATTGAGACTACATTTTCTAAGCTTTAACCATCACTCTTACTCCTGCATGCCATTTCAAATTTGGTCCCGTAGTAGGAATCAAGTCACTTTTTTTTCTTTCTTCTTATAATCAACTGATTTCTTACACTGGAGTTTGTCCTTTGGATAGCACTGTCTGGAGTACATAACCTTCACATGAACACCCATCTAGACTCTAATACACATAGACATTCAGATATTGAGACTACAATGTACATCATCTTCCTAGCATTGAGCTTGCACTGTCTGAACAATGTTCCTCATTCTAACACTCATTTAGGCTGTATCTTTAGACTACAATGAACAATAACCATCACTCTTACTCCCGTCTAAACTCTACCATGTACACATAGATTTTTCCTAGCGATGAGCATGCAATGTCTTAACCCATTCGTGACAGAGGTCCACATTTTGTGGTTTGGCCTAATATCTTTTAATGCAAAGCCCTAAAAATCATGCCAAATACATGAGCAGAAAGAGCAAAAAATTCTACACAAACTGTGCCCATTTTGGCTGCATCAATATTCATTGTTTGATGCTGAAAGTTTGTTAAAGGAAAATAAACATTAAAATCCTTAAATTGGCAATGTGATAGAAAGTTTAAAATCACCGTTTTTCCCATAAATTGCATATTGGCAATTATTTGACTTATCATCATAATTTCTGTCAATTTACATTAATTTCTGATACATTACATTTTATAAATAAAATGTGGCAATAAAATAAAAATGTTGGTGTTGCCAATTTGAAGAATAAAAGCTGATCAAATTAGGCTTTAAATAATTCCTGTCACGAATCAATATTCCTCATTCTTACTCTCATCTAGACTGTGTCTGATCTTGAGACTGCACAGTCTGAACAATAATCATCACACTTACTCTTGTCTAGACACTAGCATCTGTGCTTAGGTTATGTCATATCTTGAGATTGCACTGTCTGAACAGTGACATTCACAGTGACTTCCATCTAGATTCTAGTAAATGGATTTGTATCCAACTTGAGGACTGCACTGTCTGAACTACACATGTATAGCCCTCACATGAACATCCATCTGGACTCTGACTGACATCAGACTGTCTAACCTTTAAAAGATTGTTTTGTCTGAGCAGTAACCCTTGCATTACCTCTTCACTATCTTCACTCTACCAAATAATAGACTTGAATTCAATCTGTTAGGCCAGTTTTCACGGGGCAAGCGAAATTTCACAAAGGATGCAAATGTCAGAAAAGAGGCAAGGTCCACCATTCATATTTTAAACTCAAAAGTTCGCCAAACATGCGCAGGGGTTCGGAAGCACCATCAGTTGTTTGGTAGATGCTGGAAATGTTCACAAGAAATTTCAAACTTTTTTGATAACTCCTGCTGAACTAAAAACAAGCAATTGGCAGCCAATGCTTCTGAAACCCTGCGCATGTTTGGTGAACTCTTGGAGCCTAAAGTGCAAATGTTGGACTTTGCCATAATATTGTGGACATTCACATCCATTGCAATTGGATGTGAATATTAATGAAATATTAAACTTGTGAAGGAACAGCAACCCTCACAATCTCATCTGTGGACTACATGTACCGTAATCTGTATGCACCTAATATGATCTTTCTAACATTGAGACTGTGATGTGCAAACATTAACTCTCACATTTACTTCCATCTAGACTTCCACCTAGTTTACCTAGGTCTAGTTCATTTCTTCTTTGGAGACTGCACTATCTAAATAGTAATCTCACTAAGACTTTTAGTCAACAGTGCATTCAGCTGTGTATGTGTGTTTGACTTTTAATGTAGATGGACACATGTAGATGTTTCAAGTAGATGTTGCATTATGGAGTGAAATCTGATGTTAAAACTGATGTGTGTTCTAACTTACATATACATGTATGCCATACCCAAAGATAAATATAAACTTTGATAATGGGGGAAAGGTCTAGGAAAAATAAGGTCTGTGTTTTGTCTGGAAAGTGTACTGTATAATAATTTGTTCATACTTTGGTATGAGTCCAAACATGACATGTGCAACTGGGTCCCCCCCCCCCCTTTTTTTTGTCTCGCCCACCGGAGGTGAAGGCGAGACTAAGGGATCCAAATGTCGTCCGTCCGTCGTCCGTCCGTCGTCCGTCCGTCGTCCGTCCGTCGTCCGTCCGTCGTCCGTCCGTCGTCCGTCCGTCCGTCACAAACGTTATGAAAGATAACTTGGCAACCGTGACTCACTTTTCAACCAAACTTGGGTTGTAGATGCACTAAGGGGACCTGCATGTTATGGTCCAGTCAGAGGTCACATGGTAAGGTCAAAGGTCATTTCAGGTCAAACGTTAAAGTTTACGTGCAAGACTCTCTTATGACACAAAACTCTGCAACCGTGACTCACTTTTCAACCAAACTTGGGTTGTAGATGCCCTAAGCGGAGCTGCATGTTATGCTCTAGTCAGAGGTCACATGGTAAGGTCAAAGGTCATTTTAGGTCAAACGTTAAAATTTACGTGCAAGACTCTCTTATGACACAAAACTCTGCAACTGTGTGACACTGTTCAATCAAACTTGGGTTGTAGATGCACTAAGGGGACCTGCATCTTATTGTCCAGTCAGAGGTCACATGGTAAGGTCAAAGGTCATTTCAGGTCAAATGTTAAAGTTGACGTGCAAGACTCTCTTATCACACATAACTTTGCAACCGTGACTCACTTTTCAACCAAACTTGGGTTGTAGATGCACTGAGGGGACCTGCATGTTATGGTCCAGTCAGAGGTCACATGGTAAGGTCAAAGGTCATTTCAGGTCAAACGTTGAAGTTTACGTGCAAGACTCTCTTATGACTCAAAACTCTGCAACCGTGTGACACTTATCTATCAAACTTGGGTTGTCGATGCACTAAGGGGACCTGCATGTTATGGTCCAGTCATAGGTCACATGGTAAGGTCAAAGGTCATTTCAGGTCAAACATTAAAGTTTACGTGCAAGACTCTCTTATGACACAAAACTCTGCAACCGTGTGACACTTATCTATCAAACTTGGGTTGTAGATGCACTAAGGGGACCTGCATGTTATGGTCCAGTCAGAGGTCACATGGTCAGGTCAAAGGTCATTACAGGTCAAACGTTGAACGGTTAAAGTTTACGTGCAAGACTCTCTTATGACACAAAACTTTGCAACCGTGTCACACTTTTCAGTCAAACTTGGGTTGCAGATCACTAAGGGGAAGTGCATGTTATCATTCTGTTGGACTTCACATGATAAGGTGAAAGGTCATTGGAGGTCATATGTTACAGATGTTTTCAAATTCTTGAATTTGCTTTTCCTCTGTCATTTCTTGTATTTCAAACGTTAAAGTTTACCTGCAAGACTCTCTTATGACGCATAACTTGGCACATGTTGCTGCAATAGCAACCAAATTTGGGTGATAGATGCACTAGGGGTACATTCATGCTATTGTGCTGTCAGGTCACATGGTAAGGTGAAAGGTCATTTTAGGTCAAACTTTACGACCTGCAAGACTTTCTTGTGACATCAAACTTGGTTAGGGCAAGGGATGTCCTTGGGGAAACTTTCGTGTTATTTAGCCACGGGTGGGCGAGACACAATCTTCCTATTGGCTTGTTGTTACATTGTGAGGAAGCACAAGCAAGGGATCACCAACTGGAGCTGAACTTGATGATTTGCCATTCACGCTTTTAAAAAAATTTCACATGAATTTATGTTCCTTTGAGGAATGTACATTTCTTTATTTATCTTTTTGAGCATTCATATATTTGTTCACTTGGACGACAAGATTAGTAATGCAGAGCTGCCAATTAGTAGGATTTTATCCTATTTAGTAGGATTTTTAAGGGGAATATGACACTGAATAGGATTTTTTCCCATTGAAATAGGATTTTTGAAACTTTAAAGAATGATTCTTTGTACTGTTGGATGTTTTGAAATTTGAAACAAATAGGATTTTGGGCTTGAAAATAGGATAAAAAGAAATAAAGAATAGGATTTTTTCCCAATTGGGGTTGGCAGCTCTGGTAATGGTTATTGGTTTTTTTTCATTTCCATTCTGGAATTCGAGAATTCAAGAACATGCTTGGCACACATGTACAAAAATGCTTCATTCCTCTATTACTTTTTACTACCAGCCAGTGTAACTGATATCCTTAACTTGACTGTGTAATTTATATTCCTCTGTATGGTGCCATATACCGTATTGATTTCATGTCTTTGTTCAAGATCCCAATTTTATGTGGTGCACGTTCCTATAGCGCAGCAGGCTAAAAATTAAAATGATATCTGACTTAGGGTTATTTTTCAGGTCAGTGTATTGTGCGATAAGATTTTGCACTCTTGCAACCCACCAAAGAGAAAGTCCTCTTTAATTTCAGTATTTTAATTTTAGTTGTTTTTTAGTAATTTTTTGTGATGGTCGCTACTTGTATTTTGATACATGTATGTCAAAGGGGCAAAGCAGTGAGCACTCCAAGCACTTGTCTAGTTTATGCTGTATAGAAGCACCGTTTGGAAGAAGGAAATCGGTTGACATGGTTCTATTATCGTTCATCAAGCTAGAACAACTTCCTTGTGGTTTAAAGGGAAATTCATAAAGTTTAAAATGCTGTTTTATTTTGTTTTTGTTTTTGTTTTTGTTTGTTTTGTTTTGTTTTTTGTTTTAATTTTTGCTTCTTTTTTGGGGGGGAGGGAGGGGTCTGATCTGTTTGTGAAGCATTATTTCATTCCTGATCAGGGATTTGCAATAAAGAATCAGTCATTTCTTTGTTTAGTGCTGGATTCTTTCTGTAATATATTAAAAAATGAATATGAGAGAGCAATGACTTTAAAGAATACAACAAATAGTATTATGATACAGGAAATTTCGTACGTGCTTGCATTTTTTACAATCATATCACTCTATTTTGCAGTATTTTCACTGAAGTAGTAGAATAAAGCACAGGTATTTTTTATTAGCTGCTCAGCAGATTACTGTATAAGTTTACTATGGTGTTTATAAATGTGTTATGATCACCCTGACCATCACAGCAAAGATAGGCCACACATTTGATTTACAAAGTGTACAACCAACAACTATGATATTCTCTTTTATTTACCGATCTTATTAACATGCATTTCCTAACTGGGCTTGACACTAATGGGCACCTGGCCCGGGACACATGAGCCCCGAAAATTTAGGTCAAGACCCCCAAAATGAACAATTTATACACAAGGCTCAATACATGCTGAGCCCAGAATTTCAATCCAGACCCCCTCCCAAAAAAGTGAGTGTGAGCCGAGTTTCCTAATATTAGTAAAACAGCTTAACCAATGGCAGATCCAGGGGGGCTGAATCGGCTGTAACCCCCTTTTGGCAGAGATTTTTTTTTCTTGCTTGTCAGCGAATTTTGGGGGTAAAATAGACACCTGAAAAGCTAAGGAACTTTTTTTTGTTCTTGTTTTGTTTTGTTTTTGCTTTTATGCTTGTTAGCAAATTTTTTCAAGTAAAGTAGACCCCCTTCTGACAAATTCTGGATCTGCCGCTGTTAACAGCTTAATAACCTACATGTATGTGGAGTCTCTTCTCTTGGAAGATTGCAACCAAGTACCTATTATATTCTATTTTCATTTACAATCACTTGGAATAAGTTGTGTTACAATGCATAGGATATATATATATATATATATATTTTTTCAATATTCAGATTTCTTTATGCCAGTGATGAACATTTTTCTATTTTACAGCCTTCATGCCTGCTCAGCCAGCATCGTCTGCCCCTTCCACCAACAACTTTGGGGCATTCGAATCAGCATTTACCCCCCAGTCTGCCCCTGTCCCTGTCGCCTCCTCTGCCCCCCTCAATCCCACAGTGCAAGGTCTACAAGCACTCTCTATATCCAATGCCAGCCCTCCTTCTGGCGGAGCAGTCACCACGAACGCAGGTGGGGACAAGTACGCTGCATTCGCTTCACTGGACAGTACCTCTGCCCGCGAGACAACCGTCAACTGGGGTGGGGGAGGTAGTAGCTCGTCTGGTGGTATTGACTGGGGTGGTGGTAGTAGTACGGCTCCGAAGAGTTCATCGAGCTCTGGTATCGATTGGGGGACAGGGATGCCCAGGTCGTCACCACAAGCATTTCCAGGAACAGGCAGTTCATCAGCCACATCATTAGGCACGACGTCCACATCTTCTGCACTGCTGTTTGGCTCAGCAAATTTTGGTGCACAAGGTAGGTGTCTTCCATTAAATGGAACCAAAACCGTAGGGAAAAATCACTTTTAGTGAAAAGAGAGGATAGAGAGAAGCAATTTTTAAAAAGCTTCATCAAGGAAGGAATTAGATTTATGTTCCATAGTGACATATTTACATAAACTTACTTTTCACAGATTTTTAAAACACATATGTAATGTCATGTACAGTTTTAGATTCTCCATGAAGGAGGCATAGAGTGATTAAATTAATGGTAGAAAATGTACTTAATCCAACTTTCAAACATTTTGGACATAAAACATGTAAGAAATACTAATATGTATATTTCTCTGCATGTCTCACTTATTGTGGAATTGTCCTGTGCATCTCACTTGAAGAGTTTGCAAGCTGTAGCAGTGAAAAAAATCCAAGGATCCAGGAATTCCACATTTTCTTCCTTTCTGGCAGTTTTTGGAGGTACAAAAGGAATACATGTAGTTGAATCTTGTCTTCACATTATTTCCTAATAAAATTTACCTTTGAAATGAAGAGCAAATGATAATAACAGTGGTAAAGATAGTATGCGATTATTAGACATAATTGATAGTACCACTTTTTCTCTTCCACTAGGAGCACCACAGGGTAATCCCTTCATGGCTATGTCTTCAAGTGGTGCTACCCCATCAACAAGTACTATGGCAAGTAACCCTTTTCTAGGTGGAACGCAGGCAGCTCCTGCTCAAGCTAATGGACTCTTTGGCATGCAGCCAGCAGGAGCTCCTGGTATGCCCGCGCAGAATCCCATGATGATGGGCGGAGCAGGGGGTGGAGCCTTCAGTCAGCAAATGCCTCCACAGCAGCAGCCTGGAGCCAATATGCAAATGAATGGGAGAGTGGGGGCGGGGTTCCCGCAAGGACAGATGGGTGGGGGTTTTGGTGGAATGCCTCAGCAAGGTGGAATGCCTCAGCAAGGAGGAATGCCAAATCAGTTTGGAATGGGTGTGCCAGGAGCTCAACAACCCCAAGGTATGAGTTTCGGGGCAGCTGGTATGGCCGCAATGGCAGGACTTCAGTTTGGTAAAATGGGCCAACAACCAGGACAATTTGGAGCACCTCAGCAACCTACGCCACAAGGTCAACAACAGATGGCTGGATGGGGTGCAGCTCCTAACGCAGTACCACAACAAAACCCCATGGCTCCTAATCCTTTCATGGTGAGTCCAGTAGGCTCTTCACACTCATTTGATATTGTCTACATGGATTGTCCACATTGAATTAATTTCAGTAGAGACATAATATTAAGGGTAAAGGGTCAGTGAAAGATTCAGAAATTGCTGATAAAGCATACCTGCCAACTGTCCCTATTTAACAGGGTCCCTACATATAAAATATATCACTTGAATCATGCTCTTATTTGTGAAAGGACAGCCAAACCAAATTTGATTTGTTTTTTATTCAGCTAGGGCAAACTCGCCCATTGGAACACCTTCTATGCTGGTGTGGGGTCATGGTTATGGCGTATGGGCAATACATGCACATCTGCTCACACATGTTGTAGAACAGTTATTCCAAGATTCCCACCCAGAACAGCTACCCCCGAATAATTATTGCCGAGGACAACTATAGTAGCTGGAATGCCAGTTTGATACTAACCTCTCCTCTGGGCAGGTGGTGAAGTGATACTACTAAAATTCACTAAATTTAGTTATTTGATATGCACCATTTTGTATGTAATTCGTTAATTGTCACTCTTTCTTTTGTATGATTTTCCCCTCTTTTTTTTTTCTCTCTCTCTCTCTGCCAGATGCAAGGAGGGTTTGGTGGCCAAGCTGCCCTTCCACCAAAGAGCAGTAATGCTAGCAATCCATTCCTCTAACTTCACACCAACCACCAACCCACCTACATCATCATCATCATCATCATCATCATCGTCATCGTCGTCGTCGTCATCGTCATCCATTTAGAACCTGCCTAGTATGCCTAGACGATAGCCAGTGCAGCGCCCCTCCTTCTCTCTGCTGAGGATATCCAGGATGGGATCGGTAGAATCAGTAGGATTTGGCTGGATGCAACTGGAATCAACTGGAGTTAACTGGAGTCAACTGGGATTAGCAGGAATCCCTTGGAACTAACCAGATTCATTGTGGTGGTGTTGGGAGTAGAGCCTGTACAGGAATCTTCTCTAGGGTTTGACTAATAGCTGATCTCTCCCAAGTCGACTCCAGCTCCGAGCCATGGGAGGTTGCAGGTTGAATGAGAATGGAGCTGTCCACGGATGTGTGCTTGGAACTATGGATCTGTTTCATACAAGGTCTGCACTCCAAATCCCATGATGTGATAGGCTAGAGATGATGGTCGATGCATTTCGGCCAAGCTGACTCGGTCTGTAGAGTCTAGCTTAGCAATGCTTTTACTCCTCTGAAACCCCCATCTTCCCTATTCCTTCCGTTGCAAAGGACACTACTCTCAGTGTAATGATACCAAAGGAAAGTGAGGGGTATGTTTTGTCTTAATGAGGGTTAAACCCATTGCTTATTTTCCCTTGTGAATTGCAATTGTCTCGATATATGATATGTGATTTGTTGTGTTAGACAAGCCAGTTTCACTTATCCAATTAATCAAGGATCTAATTTACATGGAAACTCTGCAGAAATACTTTTAGCCTTACAGGAAAAGAATATTTTTACACAGACGTCTGGATTGATAGATGCTGAGCCAAGACTTTCAGGTGCATGTTCCAAAACAGATTAGAATTTTACACAGCTAACCTTGGTATCCAACAATATTAAAGTATGTCCTGTTGACACAGTTTTGCCATTTATTTTGTATCACAACAGAATCTCATATGTCATGGACATTGTTAAACCTGCCAATATTTAACAGTAGATATTCATGAATAATTCCCTACTACAGATTGTCCTGAGCTAACTGATTGTGATTTGAATTGATATATTTTCTGTATTTACAGTCAATGTGTAGGTAACACACAGTGCCAAACTACATCCTGCTTTCCCTAAATTTGCATATCCTTAATGAATTTATTCAAGTGTTTGAACCGAGACAAAGAAAGAGCTTAAATATTTTCCACTAGTCAGCAGAAGCACATGTATTACTCTGAAAATAATGCACAGCCATGGTAGAAAGCTAAGGGTGAAAGATGAATATGCCACATTCTATCTCTCAGATATACCTTTCCACTGGAGAATTCAGTCTTACAAAATTTAGCGCTTGAGTACCTGAATTTAAAAATAAATTTCCCAAGAACAAAAGACGACAAGACCCATTTTAGGTTGATGTTATCCCAGACAAACATCTGGAGCCATATTCCATTCAGTGTGCGGAATGAGCCATCATTTTACTGTGCATTTTACTTGGCTAAGTGAAATGGCCTAACTGATATATTTCAGATCATCTTAAAGCATTTTACTTTTATAGTGGACTTTAAAAGGCCAAATATTTACTGATAACCAATGTGACTTCATCAATTCCATCTAAAATAGGGTGTAGTAAAGGTGTTGCATGTATGCTCTGCATTTAACTGCTGTTGTGAAATTAACTTGTGCACAGCATATCATGCCTGCCTGCATATACAATGTATGCACATGCCTGTCTGATCAAGGCTTCAAAAATATTAGTTCAAGACTGCCAAGGGATTGTCTTAAACTTTGGGGAAAATACTTAGCCGAGAGAGTCAGTTGAATACCGAAGTTGGCTAAGTATTCTACTTGAGCCAAAAATTGAGTGAATATTTGAAATTCTGATTTAAGCATCAAATTTAAGAATGGCCCTGGTATTTGATGTTTTATGGCTGAAGTTTGAATAGTTCACAAGTAAGATTATCTCTTACCTGGAAGTTTGCAATTTTGATTTTTTTTTCTCACTGATAGATCTAAATAAGAAGAAAAAAAAAAAATAGGGATACATCGAGAATCGGCAAAGGAGAAGATGAAAGAGGAAATGGCTTCCTTCCAAGGCAGATAGATATCCATGACATTTATTTCTACATAAGCTTTCAAGATTGTAGGTTGAAAAAGCATTTCGATTTGGTGTTAGAGAAACAAGATGCACCATGAAGAGGCAATTTTTACTGATTCTGTGACCATGACCAACATTATATTACCATACATTATTGACATACTATTCTTTTAAAGTAAGAAACTCACGTTGAAGTATACTCCGGAAGTACACATAGCAAAATTATCCATCAACAATTTAGTTGTAAATTTGATTTGATCATAGGCTGATACATGTGTCATTATCAACAGGTCTTTAGGGGATTTAGCAGTGGAAAATAGCAGTGGAAAATAGCAGTGGAAAAAGGGGCTTTATAGACTTTTTATATTTAGAGGGAAAAGTTATATTGTAAAACAGTTCTGCCCTACTATGGCATGGGAAGCAAGTAACAGTGAGTACAAAGGCCACAAATTAAGAAAATATGTTTTTGACCCAGGCCTGTTTTGACCAGGCCCTACAACATGGAAGTTTTTGATCAGAAGTAATGTTATTTGCTCTCACTTGCGTCCGTTTGCCACAGTTTCCAGGCAATTCTGCGCACTTGCTTCCTTTTGCCACCAAATATTTCAGTGGTAGGTCACTTTTGTGACTAATGGACTGTCAGTAATATGAAGCATGCCTCAAATATACCAAATCAATAATAGAAAAGTCAATTTCCATTAAAATGTCACTTGCTTCCTTTTGCCAAAGTAGGGCAGTGTTATTGCTATACACCATTCGAGATCTCCTCTTAAGAATTGTAATTTTAGAATGAAGTAAGTCTTGAATACCGGTACATGCAAGCATCACAGAGGCATGTATTCACCTACATCTTTGGAGTGAATGTGTTGAGAAAATTTTGATTAAATTTGAATAATGTGAAAACTGTATTTTAAGAAATTATAATACTAATCATTCCTGTAAAAGTCCTCTGGTACAAGACTGAATTGCCTTTGTCGTAGGAGATTTTTTTGTTTGTTCATGTTAGCTTTTATTTACATTTTTTATTTTGTCATTTTCTTTGATTTGTTATTGAAGGGGTTCATTTATTTTACCTTTTCTCTTTCTCTCTCTCTCCCACGCTAGAAGCTTGACTCACTAACATTGCTCCAAGTGAGTTAAAATGCTGTGTTGCATCTTTGCAATTTGAAACTTTGAGGCCTGCATTGTTGATCTTGATACATTGTACTGCAGGTGGATTCCACATCATCATTGAAATCTATTCAGTAAATTGCCCATTACATCCATGCTCATTGCCAGATCTTGTTTATTCTTTTTTAATTTAAATCGTTTGTTCGGCCCCTGGTCAGAATCCTGAGAAATTGCTCTTTTTTTTTCTGTGTATAAGGTCACATTTTGATGATTAAAATGAGTAAACATTAATTTGATCTATTTATATTTCAACCAAACCAGTACAGAGTTTCCTTAAGGGCTACATTGATTAGCTTTCCCTTCTCAAATTGGCAACAATTCTTCAGCCAGTCCGCAGGTCTGTATGCTAATGAGCAAAGAAGTAAGATTCATGTAAATGCTCTCGTGGCCAAATCTTCCGCCCTGTCAAATCTCATGAATTATGAGACTTTCTTTCTGGAAGAATTTAACTACTTTATCATCAAGTGAAATCAATGGTTGATACACTATTGAACAGAGTAAAAAGCACACTTTTACACTTTTGTATTCATTTTGATAACATAGTTGGGAAAATATGTGTAAATTGAGGTGGAAAAAGATGCTTCAAAACACAATTCTCTTCCTCTCACTTCTCTTGCAGATTGTGCAAAACTTTTTATTTTGAGCCCAAATAATATTGACATCAAAATAAAGCTTAGTCTGTACTTTCTCAAAATGCCATTCTTAATGTGGGGCACCTTTTAATCGGGTCAAGAGCACACTTTTCCAAACGAAGTTCAGGACGAGATTTCTTTATTTTATGATCAGCATGAAATCCAGTGTTCTGATTGGCTGAATAAGGCCAGAAACATGCCAGTGCGGTTGTTTTGAACAGATTACCACACACGGAGTGTGACATTCAGTGACTCAGCAGGTGACCGTTAGGATTCCAGGATGAGTGTGGGGTCTGAATGCACCAATCACAGAGCCGTATTTATTGTTTTGGGCTGATAATTGCACTTGGTCTGTGTGAAGTGTGCTCTTGACCCAATTAAACTGCATCATGTGTTAAAATTGGTATTTTCATAAAGCATAGACATTCAGTTTTGTGGTCATGTGAAAATTATTTGGGCTCAAGTATAAAAAGCCTTACAAAATGGCAACTTTTTTACAAATGAAAATAGCAACATTTAACAGAAAATTGCCAATTTGCAAATAAAAATAGTGATGATATATTTTACAATCCGTTACCAATTTAGAGAGCTTAATATTTGCTGCAATCACAATGTTCTTCTGAATACTACGATGTACTGCATTAAAAATAGATCCAAACTTGTCTGTGATTTTGGCACTTTTGGCTCCTGTTTAATGTGTTATTTCTACCGTTTTGGATGAAAAGATACTTTAAAAGTGTCACTTTAGAAAGGAGACACTGTACTACTATGGGTTTATTCGTCAACCAAAGTTGATCTTTTCATCTACTGTGTTTGAGAGTTGAAACTCTACGGCGGGAATTCACAAAAGATGTTTAAACTGTGAGGTGGTTTAAACCCCCTCCTCAGTTTTTTTAAGTGTACGTGCACACAGAATCCAGTCAACTATCAGTTTTCTTTAAGCACCCCTTTGGCCAGTATGCACCAATTTATGCTATTTTAGTACGCTTACGGTCGGAGGTCTAAACCTCTTTTGTGAATTCCGGCCTACATGTATGGATTTTTGTGGAAATTTAGGCTTTGTCAAGGCCATTGAAGTTACATTTCTAAGGGGTGTTGCAAGAAACTTATTTGCAATCGATTACAAATTTCAATTGTAAATTTGCAATTGACAGATCAATTTTAACTATAGCAAATCAATTTACTTTCTGTTACAAGAAGCAGACCAGCAGTCATTTGCAAGAGCATTTTTTGTGTGTGTGTGTAAGAATAATTCCCTCATATTCATGCATAATGTGATATCAACCCCTGTTTTCCCTTGGTTAATTGTCACATTGTAATAGTCTAGAGATCCACGATCGCATGGCGACTTTACTAGAGCATATCAAACTGAGTCACATTGGTATATTTTAAACCCGTCCTTTTTGTCTGCATTTAGATATTTCTTGCCTAGATTATATTTCAGTAATAACCGAAATCCTCAATGAGTTAGTCATTAGTACTGTTATGCATTGTTAACACTATTAACATTAACATAGGTTTGCTAATCTCATTAACAATATGACATTAGAAAGGTCCCGTAGTAACATTCTATTTGGCTCATTTTATTGTTGTGTAACCTTACGGGAAATTATATTTCTGAGTATCATTTATCCAGTCATGATCATCTGTTGTTCAAGTATTTAATTGTTGTTTTGTTTTGTTCACGTTTATCTTTAATATATATTTTTGAAAAATGTTATTTCTCCTTAAACACCCCAGTACTTCCTATGTGTGTATGACGCTCTAACAGTCAGCGCATATATTTACATTTTTGTTTATTGAGCTTATGTTTAGCATTGGTAATATACTGTAAAAGAATTCACATATATTTTGTTTATTGAAATACTTATTTAAATTTTGTCATATGCTGTACATGTATAAATTGATTAACATATGTGTATTAATTTCTTGAGGATGATCGCAATCGATACAAGATTGTCGTATTGTTATGTAATCCAAAGTGATGTAAATGGTTTATAGAACATTTTTGGAAACAAAATGATTCTATGCACTCGGAGGCTAGCTGTAAAAAGAAAAAAAAATGAAATAAATTGTTTCTTGTTCCTAACATATGTTTTGTATTTCGTGTTGTGAGGAGCATTGCTGTTTTAGAGATTATTTTATTTCGGTCCCATTTGTGTTTTCACTAAATGATTTCTTACAGAACCAGGTCGATTAGCCCCCGTAGAAAGAAAGAGAAACAGATAAAGCAGAAGTTGTAGTAAAATCCTATTTTGAAAACTAGAATATTTTTTCTTTAACTAAAAAGAATGGAGTCACAGTCAATTTAAGGCAAACTAGCAACTCTGCGAGATATCTTTCAAGCATTTCTCACATTTGTGTTGTGACGAAATTTTCCATTTTGTTATTTCTTAATGAAGGATTTGATTTATTTAGTACAGGGGTTGCATAAAAACATGTACTTATCATTGTACAGTATTTAGTTTGTATGCATTAATATATTTTTTTCAGAGGAAAAGCATATCACTGATTTCATAAAGTGCATAGGTAGATTGTATCTCACAGAGTAGCCATATCCAAAAATTCAGAGCTTCATTTTTATTACTCAGATTTTTCTGTCACTTTCCTGATCTGCTTCTCATAGAATGATTTGCATACAGCTAATATGTGTGAAATAACACCCCCCCCCCCGAAAAAAAACAAAAAAAACATTACCTAGAAGTTTGAAGAAAATGAAGGACACACTGTAGCCCCAAAAGTAGGGCATTTGGAATCAAACAGCCATTCTGTTCCACAAATGCCCTAACTCATGCCCACAGGTGGCTGTACATCTATATCACTAGCCACTTTATTTTGTCGCCCGGCTGGCAGAAGGGCGTTAGCACGTGCATCTGTGCGATTTTATACATCCCCCTGGCTGGCAGAAGGGCGTTAGCACGTGCGCCTGTGCGATTTTATACTTCCCCCTGGCTGGCAGAAGGGCGTTGGCTTGAGCGCGCACTATGCGAAAGGTACAGTGTGCGTGCGCGTTAATGCCCTTCTGCCAGCCAGAGGATGTATAACATTGCGCCGTGCATGCACGTTAACACCCTTCTGCCAGCCAGGCGACATTTTATGTAAATTGAGAGTATATTTGAACTTGCAGTATCTCTATATAGAAGTCATATTTAGAGACCATATTTTGAATATAGTGTAGTGACAATGAATTCCTGTGTAGAAAATACAGAGCAAAATGTCTTTTGGTGAGTGGTACACTTTAATGAAACTAAATTAATATGAGGATAGACATACTCATTGAGGGGATGGGTGGCATTGAAAGAGTTGTCATAAGATAAATGATGAATTCTTTTCCTTTTGTTTTTCCATCTTCTTCATTACATTTGAAAGTCCCTTTACATACCCTAATTTAAAAGCCTATCATCCAATGATTAATCATGATATTTGGACCAGTGGTGTGTAGGGCCAGTGACATACATGTATGACTCTGTGTACCGACAAACTAGTGGGTTTTTTTTTAACTTGCTGGATGTTTGATAGTGCACACCTTTTTCTCAGCATGGTTTCTTAGTCTTTCACTTTTCGCAGACAGTATTTTTGCTTCATAATTTATTGCTGTACTGAAATAGAAACATTTCTGAGGCATCCCTCTTGAATTAAAAAAAAATGAGTTAGGTTGAGTAGCTTGTGCAATAGGCACCCCCTCCATGAGAATTCCATGTGTATTGCCCATTGTAGGAAACTACATTTATGTACACGTATGTCACTTGTTTACTGTTGGAGACCTTTGCTTTGAATGGCTTCAGTTAAGCTAGAAGATAGCATCTATTTAGAGCCTGTGTAAAAGGGTATGAGCTGACCCATTTGTGATGGAGGATCCGCATTGTGTGGTTTGGCCCAAGAACTTTACCGCAGAGCACCAAAAATCATATCAAATATATGAGCAGAAAGAGCGAAAATAATCTACACCTGCTTTGCTCAGTTTAGATGCATCAGTATTTGTTGTTTGACGGCTGAAATTGTTTTTAAAGAAAACTAAGCATTAAGATTCGCAAATTGGCAATGCTATGAAAAGTTCAAAATTACTGTTCTTCCATGCAAATTCAGCAAATTTTAACTTCTCGACATACTCTCTGTCACTTTATAATTGTTCAGATACTAGTAGAGGGCTTTTTACAGATTTTTATGCCTCCGCCCACCGTAGGTGGTTGCCGGAGGCATTATGTTTTCGGGTCGTCCGTCCGTCCGTCCGTCCGTCCGTCCGTACGTCCGTCCGTCCGTCTGTCCGTCCGTCCGTCCGTCCGTCCCGTTTTCGTTCTCGCGATAACTTAAGAACCGTTTGACAGATCAACTTCAAACTTGGCTCATGTATGCATATGGGAGGGACAATGATCTGATTAGATTTTGGAGTCTCAAGGTCCAAGGTCAAGGTCATAGAGGTAATAATACACATAAAAATGGCTCGTTCTCGCGATAACTTAAGAACCATTTGACAGATTGACTTCAAACTTGGCTCATGTATGCACATGGAAGGGACAATGATCTGATTAGATTTTGGGGTCACAAGGTCAAAGGTCAAAGGTCATAGAGGTCATTATGTACATAGAAATGGTTCGTTTTCACCATAACTCAACAACCATTTGACCGATCAATCTCAAACTTGGCTCATGTATGCATATGGGAGGGACAATGATGTGATTAGATTTTGGAGTCTCAAGGTCCAAGGTCAAGGTCATAGAGGTAATAATACACATAAAAATGGCTCGTTCTCGCGATAACTTAAGAACCATTTGACCGATCAATCTCAAACTTGGCTCATGTATGCACATGGAAGGGACAATGATCTGATTAGATTTTGGGGTCACAAGGTCAAAGGTCAAAGGTCATAGAGGTCATTATGTACATAGAAATGGTTCGTTTTCACCATAACTCAACAACCATTTGACCGATCAATCTCAAACTTGGCTCATGTATGCATATGGGAGGGACAATGATCTGATTAGATTTTGGAGTCTCAAGGTCCAAGGTCAAGGTCATAGAGGTAATAATACACATAAAAATGGCTCGTTCTCGCGATAACTTAACCATTTGACAGATCAACTTCAAACTTGGCTCATGTATGCATATGGGAGGGACAATGATCTGATTAGATTTTGGAGTCTCAAGGTCCAAGGTCAAGGTCATAGAGGTAATAATACACATAAAAATGGCTCGTTCTCGCGATAACTTAAGAACCATTTGACAGATTGACTTCAAACTTGGCTCATGTATGCACATGGAAGGGACAATGATCTGATTAGATTTTGGGGTCACAAGGTCAAAGGTCAAAGGTCATAGAGGTCATTATGTACATAGAAATGGTTCGTTTTCACCATAACTCAACAACCATTTGACCGATCAATCTCAAACTTGGCTCATGTATGCATATGGGAGGGACAATGATCTGATTAGATTTTGGAGTCTCAAGGTCCAAGGTCAAGGTCATAGAGGTAATAATACACATAAAAATGGCTCGTTCTCGCGATAACTTAACCATTTGACAGATTGACTTCAAACTTGGCTCATGTATGCACATGGAAGGGACAATGATCTGATTAGATTTTGGGGTCACAAGGTCAAAGGTCAAAGGTCATAGAGGTCATTATGTACATAGAAATGGTTCGTTTTCACCATAACTCAACAACCATTTGACCGATCAATCTCAAACTTGGCTCATGTATGCATATGGGAGGGACAATGATCTGATTAGATTTTGGAGTCTCAAGGTCCAAGGTCAAGGTCATAGAGGTAATAATACACATAAAAATGGCTCGTTCTCACGATAACTTAAGAACCCTTTGACCGATCGACCTCAAACTTGGCACAGATATGCATATGGGAGGGACAATGATCTGACTAGATTTTGGAGTCTCAAGGTCAAAGGTCAAAGGTCATAGAGGTCATTATGTACATAGAAATGGTTTGTTCTTGTGATAACTCAGTAACCATTTGAAAGTTCAACAAACTTGGCTCATGTATGCATATGGAAAGGGCAATGCTCTCATTAGATTTGGTGGTCACAAGGTCAAAGGTCAAGGTCAATGATGTCATTGTATAAATAAAAATAAATCAACATGAACTGCCATTTATTTCTGATTTGGTAATGGCGGAGGCATAAAGTTCGACCACGCGTGGTCGAAGATTCATCTAGTTTTTTTTTTTTTTTTTTTGGGGGGGGGTGTATTTATATAATATGATTTTTGCTAATCATTAAGCTTTCTAAATTGGCAATGCAGGTTGAAATATATAATCACTATTTCCATATGTGCAAATTGGCAAATTGTCTTAGAATTTAAAATTTTCTGTTCACATTAGTTCATACTATGTACATTTTTTATTTTTTCACACTATATAGGAGTGGAAAATAAGAATGAATGTTGCCAATTTGAGGAGGGGAAAGCTGAAAGCATTCTAGAAACTGTACTGCTATGCATCCTTCTGTCTCCCTGAGCATTGAGTAATGATACAAGTACCTGTATGTGAAGAAGTTGTATGGTGTCCCTGAGTAAACCAATCTCCTTATATCTGTTTATCGTTAACTGCAAGGCTTTCACTTTTTTGTTCATGCTGCACCTTTTTTTTTTTCCTAAAATAATGTGCTTTCATGGAAAACAGGCCTGTTTATTTAAATAGACATACTTATGCCTGTGTACATGGTAGAAATTTCTACATGTGTAGCTGTATTAAATGTTCAGCAGCTTTTGAAATATTGTGAAACCTGTATGTGAAGACTGTACTGCTCAACGAGACAAGGAAAATGGTTCTCATAGGCAGTGGTCTTGAAAGACGCTAGGTCGTGGGCTTTCATGGGGAATT
>CM057169.1:3082813-3202813 GCA_029962745.1 Echinometra lucunter | reverse complement strand
CAAGGCCGTCGAATTATATCTGGAGCTATAATATAGTAGATATAAAAAGCGAGCAAATAAAAATGTTAAGATTCATGTATTTGCTTTCGGGACTTTCCATCCTTGATTATAATAATAATAATAATAATAATATGCAACATTTATATAGCGCTTAATACAAATGTTTCTAAGCGCTGCATATCATTACCCCGGCTTTAGCACGGCTACCCTGATCAGGCGCTCGAGCATTCAAGGAATTTCTTCCTACCGGGTACCCATTTACTACACCTGCGTGGAGAGTGACAAATGTAGATAAATGTCTTGCCAAATGACGCGAGTGCTGCGGTGGGATTTGAACCCCGGACCCTGCGGTTCAAAGTCCGGAGACTTATCCACTGATGCACAACACCTGTACTTATGAATGTACAGCATCGGGCTCTTCTGTTTCACCCTGTTCGCGTGGAATTATTGATACTTCCTCAGCCTACTGGTGCTATGATTTCATTCAGATGTTCAGATTTAGGGATAGTATTCTCAACTGACAAAGTACAATGCTTAGTGAATTCATTAGGTGTTGCAATTTAGACAAGCATCGACTATAAGCTTCCCGATTTTCAGGGTACCCGAAGCATTTTCACTTTTTGTAAACTGGTCTACAGTGAATCAATACGGATTTTAAAAAATTCTTTTTAGAGAGAGAGAGAGAGAGGGAGAGAGAGAAACTCGATGTATACACGGTATTCACGCTTTTCTAAGGCAGACCATGAGTTAAAAAAGGACTCCATGGGCAGACACAAAACCTCAATTCACCTTGGCGTTGTCATGACATCTACTATCTTTTACTATGGATAATACCTAAATCGGGTTGTTTTTGCAATGTCCATATGACAGACATGATGAAGAATGCTAGAATGGGACAAAAGAGTAGGTAATTTCAAGCATAACTGACAAGTTTAAGGACTGGAAAACACGATCAATTAACCCTCCTATCTTACTCCCCTCAAGCGATTGTTCATGATGCATTACAGAGAGACAGACGGGCGCTGAAATGTTAATGGATATTAAGCACTTCTCCTTCCAACGTTTCCATGACGACGAGCATGTATTAATCTTTCATATCATCGGTAGACTGATCATAACGATATTGTTTGTCATTCTGTCTGAAAGAAAGAGTTATCGGTGATGGGTAAATAGCATGATGTAATGTCAATATGGCGTGGATTGTCTTGTTGAGGTGTATCGAGTGGAATGTGGTTGTATCTTGGTGGCGTTGAGTGAAATCATTCAGGGTACAAGCAATATGGGGGAGGTGGGGGAGAGGGGACTACCGGACTTACATGTATGAGAAAGATGAAACGAGACAAAGACATTTTTTGCTTTATACAATCACGACCAGGAAACAGTTAAAAGGGCCTATTTTTGTGTCACGCGCGCAAAGCGTTGAAGGTACATAGGCCTAAATCAGGAAAGAGGGTTTGTACGTTTAGTTAAAGGCGTATTTTCCCTAGATTTATACTTGTTTGATGTTTCAAGAAAACGTGCGGGAGAAACCTAAAAAGGATATGATTTTGACCAATGCATAAATCTGTCGTCTTGCGAGTGTAAAGTAAGGACTGCCTACCCCCCCCCCAGGATCCTTTTCATCTTCCTTTCTTCCCTCTGTTGTTCTTTCTTCCTCTTCCTATTCCTCTTCTCCCACTTCTCCTTTTCCTTCTTCTTGTTCTCGTTGTGTTTTTTTGGTTGTTGTTCTTCTTCTTCTTTCTTTTTTCTTTCTTTCTTTCTTTATTTCTTTCTTTCTTTCTTTCTTTCTTTCTTTCTTTCTTTCTTTCTTTCTTTCTTTCTTTATCTTCTTCTCCTCCTCCTCCTCCTCCATCATCGTCTGCTTCTTCTTCCTCATTTCACAAGTCGATTTGGGTGGAGAGAGCGCGAGGGAGCAATATTATTGACCCCCCGACCCGTAAAGGTGCCATCGTGTATGCCTATATGCCTCAGCCCCCCCCCCCCCATCTCACCCAATTCGTCTGAAATTCGTTCCTCTTCCGTTTAATTCCTCTTAAAATACTTAAAGACAAAAAACGTCAACAAAATAATCGAGTTCAATTTTCCTTCCATTGTTTTCACCATCTGTCTTGTGTTTTCCCGTCTCGTGGGTAAGGGGCGACTGAGCGATCAAAGTCTTACCAAAGGGGCATGAGAAAACATTGGATTTAAATTAGGACCATTTTTTTGTTATCCGTATGAGCCCCGGTTGTTGTCAGTTCAATTTGATCATGGGAAACCCTTTCCCCCTGAAACCGCAAACTATTCTAGAGAGGCAACATTTTGTGTCGACGCCCCCCTCCCTCCCACCCTCCCCTTTATTTTCCATCTCAATTTAGCAGCGTCGCGGCGTGGCATTGGGGGCCCACAGATTTCCTGTACCCCCCCCCCACACCAAACATCCTAGAAACAAAAACCAAACAAAATAAAACCGCCTCCTGTGCCCCCTACAGATGGGGATGCCCCCATGCCCTCCTACTGAAAAAAAAATCTGGCTACGCCGTTGCAAATTAGACAGTCACTCTGCCTCTTCCAGTTTGTAACCTATCCGTAAGTGCTTCAGGCGGCACTCGTTTTATTTGCAAGCACCGGCCTACACCATTCAACGCCAACGCTCAACAGTTGCCACTATAGCGGCGCATCCCTTGTCAGTCTTAATCGTTCCCATTATAATTATCTATCATGAGAGGAATATCGACGCTATTTTGATGCATTCTCTGTGATTTTCTAATTCGTCTTCATTTTTTTTTCGCTGTAAATTAAGTGGAAGCAGGGTGAATACCAAGGGAAATCTTTAATTGGACATAATTATCAGCAGAGTGGATGTCATCCCCAGCTTACGCTGATGTATTTTTTTGCGACAGTAAATCCAGCTGCATCGATTGCTTTAACGTTTTCACGGACGACCGGCTATTTCCAAAAATATCTTCCGCTCCACGAGTGCATTTGAATGATGAATGTAGCATGTTTGTTCATCATAAGATTGATAGTTATAACCCCCCCCCCCCCCCACCCCCACCATCGGCTATGGAAGCCATATACAGGATATAAATGGATCTCCTAGTTCTTCCCAGTCAGATACAAGGCGAAAGTGAGTCAACAATGATTTCTGCAGTGTAGACATCTCAAATATCCCAGTCCAGGCTGACGTCTTTTGTAGAGAATTATCATTCTGTTTTATAATAATCGCACAAGGTGTCCGCAAATAATATCGTCCTTACTTCAAATATAGCATAGTGACAATCGGAATTTGTGATTATCTATACAACTCCATCGATATTCTGAGACGTGTATTCTGACTGTGCTTGCGGATCTCTTTTCAGTAAAGGATAATAATCTTCGGGGAGGCGTATATTGCCTGCCTTCTCTTTGTGTTATGAAACCCAGTCGTAATAAATGAAAATAACATCGCCTTTGAATGCATTGATATCAATTACGAGTACCAGACCACCTCAGCTTTCTGCCGGAGAAGAATAATTGATAATTTTATTCATCCTTGGCTGATACCACCGCACCATTCAGCTTGCGAGGACTACAGCTGAACTGATTGTGATCAAAAGTTTATGCAATGAATTAGGGTAAGTACATAAGCATGTTCTTTTTCTTCTCTTTTCCTTTTTCTTTCTTTCTTTCTTCTTTTTCTGTTTTTTTTTTGTGTGTGTATGTGTGTGTGTGTCGGTCGTAAAATCAATCCGAATTTTCTAATATGTTCAGCTCACTTTTCAGTTTAGTTCATTTCTTTATTTCATCTCTAAAAATGAAGGAATATAAGAGTATACACATATATATCATCATTCACTTAAAAAAAATGAAAGCATCTGACATTTCAGTATAATTACGTCTATTTTAAAATGAAAGGACTTAAAATAAAGCCAATAATGGCCTTGTTAAAACAACCCTCCTTTAATATAAAAGTGCACGCACTATGATTTGGAGGCTGTTGGGAACAAAAAATTAATACAAATTAAATCTAACATGTCAGGGGGAAAGACATATATGAATAGATTAACATGGGTGTATGAGTAGTCACAGAGTTGTTGCTTGAGTGTATTTTACTGAAGTTCGTATGTTGCTTTTTTGCTAAGTTCGAGACAAGTTTATAGGGTCCATCGTCAACAAGGCTGGTAACAATGAAATGGGTGAAATAGAAATATGTATTGGCCGTTGTATCATCTTGCCAGTAACAAAGTTTGATAATGCATTTACACAAGTATTTACCATATTATGTTTACACTTTGACGACATCGCACGAGTATAATCGAGTATTTAGACCAGCCATAGCGAGACAATCAATAAAAACGCACATGTAGGGTCCCAGTGGTCACAGTATGCCACTGTGCCTGAGTGTCTTATACTTGTACTTGCTTGCACGAACGAATATATTGATTAGATCCTTTTTTTTCCAAAGTGAATCCCCCTTCTTGACAAAGGACATTCGAAAACGTCTTTAATCATTCATGTAAACACCGATAGCTCGTCCTAGCTATCCTCCGATAGCTAGCCAAGCTAGCATTGGCGTAGACAGGTCCTCATTACTGGGGGGGGGGGTGATTTCCCCCAGAGATGTATATACTTATATATACAAATATATATATATTTATAATTACATCTCTACGGTTTTTTCTTCAACATTCGTCTTGTCCATTTATATCTATCAAAACCGGCGCAGAATAACTTTCTATATTTATATGCACATACACATATACACCTACTTTCAAAAAGTGGGGGGGGGGGGGGGATGCATTACCCCCATCTCCCCGCTATCTACGCCGCTGCAAGCTAGAAGGTCACAATCATGTAATTCCCATTTCATAATTTATCAAACGGGCATTCCATAACGCTTTTAATCATTTATGAGTACATGTACTAAAATCGAACATGAGCTTGTCCTAACAACCATCCACTGAAGTTCTGATGATCTCTTTCATATGGCAAGCTTGAATCCTTTTTCAAAATTCGTTTTTAGAGAAGGTAGCCCCATTAGTAATACTGTTATCATGGGGGTGGGGGCTGTATAACCTAAACAATACAAAATACATACATGTAAATTACATTTGTTAGATAAAGAGATGACAATGATAATGATTGCAAACAAGATGGCTTTTTCAGGAAAATAAACTAAGGAAATGAATTGAACAAAATCTACTCATAAAAAATTGTTACAATCATTTTAGGTTGTATTCAGCATTGGCGTGAATCCCGGGGGGATGGGGATATATCCCCCACTTTTTCGAGAGGGGGGATGGCGTGTACAAATATTCCCCCCCCCCCACACACACACACACACACTTTTTAAGGAAGAAATGATATTTTAATAAATCAGTTAGTAAAATTATTGATAATCTGTCATAAACGACCAGTATATGTTAAAATTTCTATTAGAAAATGCGACTAAAAAAAACAGGAAAGTGGTTATTTTTTGCTCGCTCGCTTCGCTCGCTCGCAGAATAAAAATTGAAATGTGTGTAAGGGGGTCCAGTGCGGGTGGGTGAGAGTGTGTGTTTATACTTAAGTGTGAGTTCAACAGAAAAAAAAAATCGGCAAAAAAGTCGATCATCCCCCCCCCCCCCTCCTCAAAGTGGATTCAGCCTACGAAGAAAAACAACTCCCAATATTATTCCCATTCCATCATACGTCGAGCTAGGAAATTCACAATCATACTTTTCCAAGGTTTAATTAGGGATCTGTGCATGGCATTAGCCATACATAATAATCATGACGGCTCAACTTTGATTCTAAAAATATCACAGTCTGCAAGATCTTTGTGCACCTTGATAAATAACGAGGGCGGTCCCCCCCCCCCCTTCTCTCTCTCTCTCTCTCTCTCTCTCTCTCTCTATACTGATATCTCTCTCTTCCCTTTTCTATCCATTTCTTTCTCCAGTCTCCTTCTCTTCTTCTTCTTCTCCCTCTTCTTCCTCTTTTCTTCTTCTCCTCTTCTTCTTCTTATTCTTCTCTTCTTTTTTGTATTGTTCTTGTTCTACTTTTTTCCTCCTCGTTCTTTTTCTCCTTTTCATTCTTCTCATTCTTCTTCTTCTCTTTCTCCCTTTTCTCCTCCTTCTCTTCTGTTTTTTATTTCTTCTAATAATCTTCAAAGGTCTATACGCAGGCTATTACTCTTTATATAATTCTGTCTTTCTCTTATCTCGCTATTTCTTTCTCTATGATACTTGTGTTGCTATTGTGAATTCCTACTTAAATATATTATTTTAAAAAGACATTGATCAGGGATGATCTTTTTAATCTGTATTTTGAATTAAGTTTCCAAGACTGATGCGATGATCTGACACTATTCTGATAGATTATAATTATAAATCAACACATCGCTGTCAATTTTAGTAAGCACAGAATAAGGTGTCTGAAGTTTTTTTTTTAATGTTTTGTTACCACCGTTAAATCTAAATATCCTTTTTTTTTTTTTTTTTTTTTTACTTATCTCAGTCTCTTCGATGCTTGTGGTCGCGGATCGTGATTTTCTTGATGATGCCTCTTGATAATGTTACTTCTAATTTGTATCGTATTCACCCTTTTTCAGGAATCTTTGGGTGGAGTCTTTCAGACGATAAGTTTTCCCTACGGCGTTCAATATTCGATCAACTGATTCAAATACTGAACTTTCGGAATGGACATGGCTACTCATGTACCTGAAAAACACGCCTACTGCGAGTGGGTGAGTTGTGAAGCCTACCTTGGTCACCAGACCCACAGAGAGACCGATTGCCGATCACCCAACGACCTTGCCCGACTTGCAACGGACCTATATCGCCAGCATCTCCTACGCGGGCGACGGAGCGGGCAGGAGGTTTACGCACGCGTCATCCCTCAGAATATCCGTCTACGAGTGACGACTCAAATTGAGGATGGCGCCCGAGAAGATATTCTCGATGAGGAATGGGACATCGTGAACATCGCGAGATGCTCCACAGGCCACGACCCCTTCCCTCAAGTCGTCGTTATTGTCCACTGCGTTGGCGTCAGCGTGTCTCAAGCCGACGAAAACGGGCAACGACACGACAGATCGTCGACAGCAGAGCCATCTCTTGAAATGCGCTGCCACGGGATCGCATGTTCCAACCCTTGGAACGCGTCTCGTTTGGCAAAGACGATATCCTCAGCGTTCGAAGACTCTCGGAAGCTCCCCATGCAGCCTCAGACCATCTTCTTGCCACGAGCAATGCCACGGGATAGGCAGATCAGCAAGAACACCGTGAGTACGATAGCTGCCCCACCTGCTTATCAAGCTTCTTCTCGTACCTACAATGTCATGTACGATGCAAGCGGAGGTCCCAGTCCACGGGCTGCTTTAGGTGCTGTAGGGCATCAGACTTCGAGGAAAAAGGAGAAGGTACTCCCGGAAGTGGGTGCTTGGTGAAATATTATCTCATAGACCAATGGATTTTATTGATTTCTGTTTAAACACACACTATGGTACGATCCTGGTAGAAGACCTAGTTAGAAGCTGCAGGGCATTAGATCCCAAGGACAGAGGAGAAGAAGGGACTCTCTGCTCGAAGTGAGTGCTTGATGATGAAACATCATCTGATCATCCCCTTAATGATAGTGTTATCATAGATTTGCTTGGAGAATTCGACACTAATTGTAATTGCGCGATAATTACAGATGTCATGTTCCACTAGTTTGGATGGCCGTTTTGCTTCTCGAGAGAATTGTGCATTAATTATTCTGATAAGGATTTTTTTTCTCAAGTCAGAAGTGAGCCGGATTGCGATCTGTAACACAGTGCTTACATATAGAAAAAAGGAATCCAGGATGAATATCCTTAAATCTGTAGATGCTTCTCTTTTACGCATAATAGTCCCTGAGGCTTTTGACGAATGACGGTCGAAAGGAATGTGTCTTCTTTGAAAAGGAATTCGAAACCAAACAGTGTTGGTTATTGCCTTGGGATTGCAGAAAATGACTTCTTGATCGCGCAGCAGCAGCTGGTCTGCGCCAAAAATAATTTTCTGTTCATTTAGCTTTAAACGGTGTAAGATGATATCATTACATGTAGTTTGGATCAGATTTCCAGCAAATATTTTATTGTCATTCATTTAGCTTTAAACGGTGTAAGATGATATCATTACATGTAGTTTGGATCAGATTTCCAGCAAATATTTTATTGTCATTCATTTAGCTTTAAACGGTGTAAGATGATATCATTACATGTAGTTTGGATCAGATTTCCAGCAAATATTTTATTGTCACTTTAAGATTTATAAACATCATACATGACAAGAATCGTATAATTCTTTGACTGCAAATGATTTTCATTCGTGCATGGGGATATTCATTGCTTATGTATTCGAAAGGAAACAATTAACACTACGATCATCATTTTTGAAAATGCAAAAGTCGTAGTAAGAGCTTCAAAATGTCCCTTTACCCTCATTCTGTTGATGAAAATATCTGATCTCTTCAATCTACAACAAGGAATAATTATGTCTATTAGTGTATCGTCAAAAGACAATACTTGAACAAATCAGTAGGACAATCTACTGATGATAAAGACACAACAGTCTGTTTTCTTTTTTGTTTTTGTCCGTTTGTTTGTTTCTTTCTGTTTTTCTTATGATCGCGTACATGAGATTCAAATATCTCGCATCGGACATGTCGAATATCTTATTCGTCAGGTTTGACCAATGTGTTAATGTAATACGTCAAACGCATGTTTCATAGAGGAATAGGAGCAAATCATAAGCTGTGAAACCACGGAGGATAAAAGAAACGTTGAAATAATTCTCGTTTTGAGTGTTTGCGTGTTTGCTTCTGTCTGCTATAATTGTATTTTTGCAGCATGTGTAAATGTTATTCTTGATGTATGTAGCACGCCAATCCTATTTCGATATTATCAAGAACACCAGTGATATTAGTTGGTGCACAAACTGTGACAGTTCTTCAAACAAGGAGACATTGAGGTAGGTTTCTCGATATAATTTCGGAAACATTTTAGTATAGTCAATTTTATAGGATTATATTATTTCTCTTCTATAATCTTTTACTCAAAGCAGTTATATCTGTATATCTTCAGCATTCAGCATACGTCAGACTACGCTTTAGGTAATTCATACAGGCACAAAAATAAACCACGTAATATGCGTATGATAGATTCATCAACAAATGCATTATCCTTTAATTCAACTTCAAAAATTAAAAATTGATTTTTATTCTCTGTAAAATGCAGCTAATTATCTTACAATTGTTGATCCATCTTTATTGTAAGTAGTGTTATTTCAATAAAGAATGTCATGATATATTATTTCTTACAAAATAATTCGTGTCGCTTCTTGATTCCTGAAAAAGGTCCTTCTCCTATTTGCCACAGTTCAAGTGAAAAAGTACTAAATGTACAGAATACAGTATTCTTCGAAGTAGTGTCCCATCTTGTACTGTTTACCTTATCTCAGTATGGTCCTGAATTTACACATCTCCCATGCAAAACCTCCGGATAACATTCCCCATTTCTCTCCACTGCTGCATGTCGAATTCTATCCCGACATTTTTAAAACTGCAACAATATTCTTTTTACTGAGAAACATGGGCAAACCGCTCTTTTGTGAGACTTCTGAATTGCTTGGTGATTTAATTCAAAGTCGAACCCTAAATCGTTGTCACTGAATGAACTCACACCTGTCCACGTAAAGTACGCTACCTTGTGGAGAAATCCCTGGCTCACTAACTAACATTTCCATCAAAAGCTAGTTTATCTCCACCTCAAAGGTACTGCCCAGTTGTAGACAAAGTGGTTTACCAATGCCTGCAGTAATTCCTCTTCACTCCCTTGCATGTCTCTCTGTGTTCGTTCCGCGTATCTCTCTGACACTTGGTACAGCAGAAGAAGGCTTCGTCACACGTCGCACACTGGATCAGAGGCTCACCGTTGGGTTGCCGGGTATCCCCACAGCCAAGGCAGAACTTGATCTTCAGTTGGGTCGTAGGCTAGATAAGATGATTGAAGACAAAAGACCATTTTGCATTAAAGGTGAAATGGATGGAAGATCATGGCTTTCTAGAAATTTTATAAAAAGCTTTTTAAGAGCCGTCCCAGAACTTCCGACGACGATCACCATGATCGCATGATATGAGATAATATTTCATATTGTGATATTTCCAATAACGGTATCACAATCTATATCATTCGTGCTCAGCTGATTGAAACGTATAATTTTCAAAAATTTTCCTACTACTTGATTAACTTTTTTTTCTACAGTCATCAATTGGGAAAGCAATTTTTTTTTTATTAAGGATAGCAACAACTGCAGTGAAAAACATGGCATACAATCCTATCAACTCACTGTTTCTGTCCGTCTTCTTCGCTGGCAGTGAACAATTCGACGCATATCTCCTATTATGCGTGGACCTCGACCCAACTTTTTCTTAGCAATCCCTTTATCTGTTCCTGCTGTTGATTCACGTTCACCGGACACAGTTAGGCTTTTCACATCTAACTTGGTATCTTCTCTACTTAAAGATCCATCTTTGACTTGTATGGTACCATCTTTGCCAGCCTCAGTCAATGGCCTGGTCCCTCCATCAGGCCCACCGTCATCCTTGGGAGCAACTGCTGTGGTCACACCATAATGGTCACCAGAAACAGTTTTCTCTGGTCCATCCTTGGGTTTCTCCACTTCGTTCTTTATGTTCATGTTCATGTCCTTCGCACCCGTCTCTATGGCCATCTCATTTTCATTGAAGTCTGTCCTGAGCTGCTGTTTTAATTTCTGGTCGAGGGATGGATCGAATGTTTTTGGATATTCATTCGGCACAGCTTTGGCAATGTCCAATCTTTGCTCTGAGTCATGGTTTGGATTCATAATGGCATCTTCTGTCCCTTGTTGCGCAACTGTTGTCACCCTCTTTTCTGATTGTTTGGTACCCTGCTTTTTCGTACTTTGTAAAGATTCTTTACCCTTTTTACCCACCATGTTTTGTTGCTTCCAAGCATCAAACTGTTTAATGACCCGATGATATTCCGCACGAATAAGATCTCTCTCGTAGCCTACGGATGTTCCAGCACTTGCGGGATTATTTTCCATGGAAATCATGCGTCTCGACAGCTTATTTGTTTCTCTATACCAGTGTAAAACTTCTCCGAGTTTATGGTAACGTGGTGTGGCCTGCTGACCTACTGCAGATTGAGATGTAAATGACGCCGTCACTAACTTGCTGACTTCAGCCAATACACTTGCCAAATGTTCCTTAGCCAACCGTAAAGAATCCGCGGAGTGTTCGGGAGATGTAAGGACCTTTTTTGCTTGTACATCATCATTCTTATTCTCCGCTGGCCTTTGGGAGGAGTTGACCTCTTCTTTCTTCATCATGATTCCATCCGCTGCACTTTCAATTTCTTGATAGTTGCCAATGATAGGAAGATACTGCACTCCATGAACATGATAGTTCTCGGCAGTCAGCTCGATGTCGTTTCCTACTTTCTCAAAATAAGGCAGAATCAGTCGACGTGGGTAGAACTTGCTGTTGAATAGAACCCCCGGACGATTTCTCTCCCACCAAGTCAAACTTTCTGGAAACATGCTGTTAAAATCTCCGTCCGTTATCTTGGTTACGCAAAGGCCTCTAACATTTGATGTGCTTGAAATTGGAAAATATTTTTTCATGGATTCAGTGATGTGAGGAAGCACCTGACGAAGCAGATAGAGTGCATTGTTTAGGTCATCGCGGGTTAAGGGCCTCCGCAACGTCATCTCCAAATAGTGTAAGTTTCCATCTACGTATGCAGCAAATACTTCGTTTGGTTGGAAAGGATCTCCAGATGGTTCAGGGAGTCTTCCTTGCTTTTGGAGGTAAATGAAATTTCTACGGTCCACTTGTTTGGCTTCACTGGCTGAAGAACAATGTGTGGGAACCATGGTAGCAGCAGCATCACTGCAATGGTTTAAATATGGGATAGCAGGGTCCTCTGGTCCTTTGGAAGATGAAAGTGCTGGATGTTTGCCCGATCCAGATGATGTCTTCACAGGTCTTAGTGAAGTTTTCTTTCTCAACACTTTTCGAGATACCAGTCGCCCACATGCTGGTCTTTGCTTAGTAACAAATGACTCGCCTGTGCTTGTTTCTGCAACGCCTCTGATCAGAGGAAGCTGCTTTAACTCGTCTTTGAATTCCTTACACTCGACAGACGTTGCATTAGTACCTTTTTTCTTGCCTTTAAAAACGACGGAACTTGGAATAGGTTTGTCGAAAACTGGACAAAGAAATGGTTTTCCCTTAAGCACTTCAGCTTCATCACATCTAGATTCTATATTACCTCCAGTACATTTTGATGATGATGGAAGTGATGATTTGTTCTGTTTCACTGCTTCAGCTCTTCCCTGCTTGTCGGCTACGTTGGTCATTTTGCCTCTTTTTATTGAAGTCCTAAGGTACTTCTCGATGCTATCCAGCTCTTTCCTCGCTTCTTCAACCGTGTCTCTCAATTCAGAAACAGTTGGGATTTGTGTCTGAAATATTGTGTGAACTTCTGGTACTGTCTCAATCTCAGAGGGTTCTTCTTCCTCCATACTGTCCGCTTTAGAATCAACAACACAAAGCGGAGTGCTAACGTTATCTCTCGTTGTAATTTTGTTGGTGTCGATATCTGGGACAGGATGAACCGGTCGTTTCACAACCCCATCTGAAGGCCTTACCTGCGAGGTGGTCGTCGCAGGTTTAATCATGAATCTACTCGGGTAGAGGATGTCTTGACGAACGGGATCTTTGAATGGTGGGAAAGAGGTTGCAATTTTTCGATTAGCTTGCTTTTGCTTCGGCTTTCCTTCTTCCCTTTCTCTCAACACTTTGTTGCCAGCAGTGCTCCCATCTTCAAGACTTGGGGGATCCTTTCTCTTTTCTACTGTGAACATTTCAAGACGTTTATTGTTGAGCATTGTGGTGTTATCTGCTTGCCATCTGGGTATCTCCTGGGCTCGTTTTGTGATTGGATAAGACTTCTTGTCACCTGTTATCGGTAACCCATTGGGTGCTTTCTTGGTTTCTGATGCTGATATCAAAGGATACTCTGATTTGGTGTTAGAAATTGTTTTATTAGAAGTTTTTGACCTCAGCTTGGTTTCTCCTTTAATGGCAAGAGTGTTGGTATCCTTTTCTACTTTCAATTGTGCTTCTCCACCACCTTCTACACCTTTGACTTTGTCTGACCCATCAGTAGAAATATGAATTATTTTCTTTATTGTAGAAAGATTCGTAGTTCCGTGCGTATCTGACGACGGAATATTCTCACTGCTGTTGCTCTGAAAATGGTAAGAACCGTTGCGTGCCTTAAGAACATTCGGGGTTTGAGGAATAACCTTATCAGCCTTAGAATACGTTATTGCCAGTATCGATGGGGTGTTGTCCCCTCTTCCATGCGACCCAGGTACCTCTAAGCTTTCATTAGACCCATCAGAAGCGGGATAGGCTTCTAGCCTAGTGGGATTTACTGTAGTTGATACATCCTCTACTGACTTTGGCGTTGCCACCTCACCACCCTGGTGTGAAGGTCGAGACTGCTCCTCGATAACTTGGACTTTTGGACTACTGCCACTCTTCGAAGTGATGTTCCTCCTCTTCGTTCTTGCTCTTCCTGGCGTGACCCTTTTCTCGGACTTCACATCTTTCCCCTGACGAGCAGCAGGTAGCGGGGCGTCCACAAACGTCTCCTCCACGTCAAAGTCCGTGCCACTTTCTGGCGAATCTGGGAAGGGCGGAAATCCGCATCCGCTTGGTGATGGAGTAGAGGACTTCTCTCCAAGGAAGGCATCGATGATGAAACGCACGACGCCTGGCTTCTTCTGGCTGGACTTGTCTTCAGTACTCTGTTTACAGATAAGGAAATGTACTCCAATGATGAACACATATTATGAGCCAAATTTAAGGCTTCTTTGTCTCTTGTATGCAAGGGGCAATACAGTACGCGCACATGCACTTTTTGTAAAAAGAATGATTCAGAAGATCTCGGGATATGAATTCAACATCATAAAGTATGAATCTGCCTGTTGTAGCAGCATCCTAAAGCCCTCAGTGCTACAAATAATGTGAGATGAAAACATCCATTAAAACTCCACTCCTTTTCTTTCACTCTAGACTCTACACTCCCAACCCTCCTGATTGAAGTATTGAAAAGAATCTGCTACTGATGCCAGGTGGATGGGTTTATTAAATTTGCACTACTCTTTGAGGAGCGGTAGCCTAGCTACAGTAGAGACAGTGATTCTGCAGCATAAGGATGATTCACTTCACTTTCTTTTGCTCTCCCCTTGTCTCATCAATCCAAAGGCTCAGTGTAGATGTAATCTATCCTCATTGCACTTATGGGAGATTTTTTTGAGGGGGCTGTCCCCCCCCCCCCCCCCAAAAAAAAAAAAAAAACAACACACGACCACATTGGTTTTTCTTCAATTTTCGCTTGTACATGTATCTCTACAGCATTGTCACTGCATCGAATTTTCTTGAATATCTAGCCGATTGAACCCTGTTATTCCTCGTTTCCGTGAGGACCATTTTTTTTTATTATAGGATGGGGGGTTGGGTGTCCGGACACGTAACAAAAATGAAGCCTTTTTTTGTCTTTGGATTAAACAAAAACTATGCATTGATTTGTGCTAATCATCATCAATATCTGTTCGCTATAATATTGTCTAACAGTTTGTGCTAAAACATTTAAGAGATTTGCTTGTGAACTTTTTCAGTTGGCTGTTTAAAATCGACTGTCCAGATATACAATCTGTCCGGACATCCAACAACTGGTCATATTATCTTTCATTTCCTTGAGAACGTGTTTTTTGTTCTTTTCGTTTGTTCAGTTTTTGTTTGTTTGTTTGTTGTTGTTATTTTACTTGTCAGCAGCTGAACCCCTCCTATTTTTTTTTTATACGGCAACCCCCCCCCCCCCCCCCCATATTGGCATCATTACGCCACTGTCTATCCTTTCTTAACCAATGTCACAACCGACATCTATGTCTAAAAGTATACATCTACCTCAACTCAAGATCATCACCACCATTATCCAAGGGCGTCAACCGGTTCTGAGAAATGGGGGAACCATTAGCGAAAGAACGAGCCCAAGCTCGCAAAGCGAGCGAGGGGGGAGGGTGTGGGAGGGGGTGTCCCCCTCCCACAGTAGGGAGCTTTTTGCATTTCTTGCTTGAAATGATGCAATTTGGTGCATATTTACAGGGTCTTTTGTCTACTTCAAACGCTTCTTTTTCTTCTTATCCCAAAAAAGCGGGGGGGGGGGGATGATATGACGTCCCCCCCCCCCCCGTCCCCACCTGTTGACGCCCATGCCATTATCGGGCAGATATTTCTGCGTTAATCAACACCATCAAGCTCACTCTCACTATCAATGTACCGTAGGCTTACCCAGATGTGTGCGCGGACAGACAGGTCGGACATTTCGATTTAAAACAGCCATTTAAAGAAGTTTATATGTTTATGTTTTAGTTTATTTCTTACGTTTTCTAACACTTGTGAGACAATATTATAGAAAAAAATTATTGATAGTGATTAGTGCTATTAATGAATAGTTTTTGTTGAATTCAAAGACGAAAGAGGCGGCTTCATTTTTGTTAAGCATCCGGACACACGACCCCAAACCTAACATTAATCATTGCCCTACCCCCCACCCTCCTCCGAAATCAACAACAAGACATCCTACCTTGAGACTAATGTCGTCATTTTCAGGAATCGCAGGTCCCACTCGACTTTGTCCCACTCCCATGGTGATGTCCTTCCAAAGTCAGAGTAACTCGCTGATACAATAATCAAGACGCCATTATTATTTTATCCACCACCTGCATCTTGCTTGATTAATTCATTTGTTTCATGTTGCTTCAATGCTTCAAAGATTCAATGTTTACATTCATTGTTTACATTCGTAGCGCGTTCATGCTTGTCACTTAGTAACAAACGCCTCTATTGTTACGTCATGTCATTGCGCGTAGTCTATACGCGCGTCGAATCTATTTTTAGTTGCAAAAGTGCGATGACCCAGAGAAATCTGTGTCTTAGGTCAATACCTAGACAAAGTGGTTGGTGGGAGTTGATTTGATTCAGTTTAATTTGATTCGCTATGTATAAATTCGTTACAAAATTGAATGTGTACCATAAAAGGAAAATATAATTTGACGGAATTACCATGATTTAATATTTCATTTAAATGTTTTGAGCTTGATTTATTCATTTTGATGAATTACGTACCCGCTTACGCACGTCATTGTTTGCATTGCCTTTGCCACTCATTACTTATAGATGATTTCAACCAGATTTCAATCTATCACAGTCATGCGTTATACTAGCTTGTTATGGAAGGATGAACTTAAAGAATAACAAAGGTTTTTTTGTTTTTGTTCTTGTTTTTATTCTTATTGTTTTGTTTTTGTTTTTGTTTTTGTTTTTTGTTTTTTGTTTGTTTTTGTTTTTGTTTGTGTTTTTGTTTTTGTTTTTTTTTGTTTTGTTGTTGTTGTTGTTGTTTTTTTTTTTTTTTTTTTTTTTGGGGGGGGGGTCTTATGCCTACATCATCCCCCAAATCATCACAATGTACTATAACAGTTTAACAAGTTTAGTCTTCGTGCTATCCCCTTCCTTGACTATCAGACTATCATCAAAATTATTATGTTTGTTTGTTTTTATTTTTCATGGATTATCTTTGTTTTGCTAATAATTTTTTTAAACCTATTTCCTGATTTAATGACTATTAACATGGTTTAATTTTCTGATTAAATATCTGAACAAGCTTTTTTTCAAAATGTTCATTACATGATTCCTTTTTTATTATATACGGCTTCGACACATCTTCCTAGCTCAGTGTCATGATCTTCCTTCAATCATGTCAATATTTACCGTACCATGCCTTGAAACTGTACTATGCAGTCACCTGGGAAACCACACAACGGAGGCACAAAGAATGTAAAAATCAGTCAATACTCTTCCACTGATTTTGCTCGATTATTTTTTGCTTGATTAAAATGCAAATAGAAATGACAATAGTTTAGATTTACATGTCCATGTAGTACGAGATGTTTCTAGCAACGGCTCTCACTACCATTATACACACACACGCAATACTCGACGTCTGTATTTATAAGATTTCCCACAAGTTCAGCTGCAATACTATCCTTCTTAATTCAAGATAATATTGATTCGGAGATGCGCTAGTCCTGGCAACTTGCATAATTGATGGGTTTTTTGTTTTAATGAAAGTTACTTTGGAAACATCTGTGGAAAGCTGACATTTTGTATGCAGTGAGCTTATTATTTTGACCTCATGAAGAACAGTCAGTCTGGGCATAGGTCGAGGCGTTCCACTGCACAGCGGAATCTTATTGATTTACTGGATAAAAGTGAATTATAGAATTTTCCGTCAACATTGGTATCTTGACTCTTCTCGGATATTTGCAGCCGTTTACATCCCTGTCGCCACCTTGCTCTTTATACAGTATTTTTCTTTCCCTTTCTCATTATTTCTCTCTCTTGCTTCCTTCCTCCATTTCTAGTTCTCTCTCTCTCTCTCTCTCTTTCTCTCTCTCCATCTACTTTTTTCTTTTTCAACATTTCAAGCTTTGTATCTATCTTGTTATATTATCTACCAGAAATATAAAAAAATTTCTTCAGCGCACGCACGTCTTCAAAGGAATGCTTAAAAATGGATGAAAGAGCAAATGGAAATCGCAGAGGTGTTGTTACCAAGCAACCGCACAGAGATGGGGATTCGATCGAGTTACATAACTGGGCTACACGCTCTTCTTCCAGGGAGGATTCTGCTTCTTATTACAATCGTAGAATACAAAGGGGTCTTCAAGATCTGCACGGTGTGGATGAAATTAATATCAGACAGACTTTGGAAACTATTGGTAAGGTATAAAGACAATATACCCCCCCCCCCATCCGTAGCGGGGGAGGGAGTAGGCCTACTAACCCAGACAATTATGGCCAACCCTGGGGCAACACCCCCCCCCCCCCCTCCGACATTCATTAATTACTGACTCGGACAACTTCAGTTGCCCAAGAACAGCAATTCCCTGTGAAAATTACCTTTCAGAACAATGCTTTCCATGGACAATTACCCCCTAAAAAACTACCAAATAATAATATCCCTCATTAATGTCATCGCTACTGGCCATCCTCGGGCGAGTCATCCGGATATGATTAACCTCGATATTTGGGGTAGATTGTAATTGTTCTGGGTATTTGGAATTACACTGATGTAAGTTTAGCATTGAGAGTCGACAATTTTTAGTGGCGTATATCCAACCAAGCCAAAAGCAATTCGATCAGTTGATAAAGGAATTCTGTTGCCTACAATCTAATCGATCAGTGAATTAATAATATGAAATAAAAACAATGATGTTTTACCCATCAATAGTATTTCATCTCACAAGCAATGTGTAGGTTAAAATAAATTTTACAAAAAGGACTTGGAAATAAATTAGCTTCTGCATTAGATTTATTTATGCGATGAGAACAAGGGTTTACCAACCAGTCATGTTTTTAACAATATGTTGATTGGTTTAAAATATTTGTTGACCATTTTTTCTTTCATTATGCAATGAATGTTAATGAAAAAATCAGAGTCACAAGTAGACCTAATTTTTTTATTAGAAAATCCTCCTTTATATATCTAGATATGGGTTTGTGATATCCTAACTTTCATATTCAGTGGAGAGGAATTTGCAGACGATTTCGATAAAATCATTTTATGCACAGTGGTTAAACCTTGACCGTTTATTTCATTATCATATTGCGAAAACAAACACGTCCCTTCTGGAGTAATGCACACACGGGCAAATTTCGGCAGAGCGCTTTTGAAATGTTATTGAACAAGAGAGCATGCATGCAAAAGGCACAGCATCGCGTTACCTAGCAACGGCCACTTTATTTGATTGAAACTAACTCACTAAAAGACAAATGCGATGTCATGCGTTATAGCAGTTTGTGTATTACAACCATCACTCCAATACTGGAAGTAGAAATTTAAATCAACCATTGGTCCATTGACTCCATTACCACTCGTGTGATGTAGTATTTCATGATAATCTAGCAGTATGCGGACTCTATAGAATTTTGCATGTGCTACAACCATGACAACGATTTTTCTAATCGTAGAAATAAAAGGCTATAGTATCTACAGGGAGTGTACAATTAAGGACAAATATCTATATTAATCACTATCGTGTGAATTATGGTATTTTTCACTTTATACTTTTATGGTCAAACCCCGGGTCAAACTTATACTTAAGCCTGTATGCAATGGTTTCAAACGAGATTAATGAGATTTAATCATACGCCATTGAGTGTTCAATTCACTATGAACACGACGGACAAAGAAAGCGGACAAAATAAACACCCCTCATTCTACCCTTCACAATGGTTCTGGTAGTCAAAAGAACATCCCTTCACTGCTATTGTCTAAAATATGTGGAACAGGTGTCACATGCATATTCACCTGGAACTGCATGATTAAACATAATAGCTGTGAAGGGATGTTCTTTTGACTACCAGAACCATTGTGAAGGGTAGAATGAGAGGTTGTTTATTTTGTCCGCTTTCTTTGTCCGCCATGTTCATAGTGATTGCATCTTATTGGAAACATGCATGTAGAAGACATAATGGATGAACATTTGATTATAACAACAATACATTTCCAATTTGTAAGGATATTTCTATTCCAACAAAGAACAGTATTGACGCAACACCACAATGTGCACTATCTTCATCTATCGGGGCTCATCACTTCGAGTGCATATGGGACATTAGATGCTGAATGGCAAATGATAAAGTACTTCTAAAATAGTTAATATTCATCTTGATTTTATTCTGGACCCTTTGATAGAGTAAATTCATATGACTACATGGACTCTATGCAGAATTTTTTTCCGGGGGAGGGGGGGGGGGGGGCAAGAATACGTGAAATGTTGGAAGAAACATGTGGGCGTGGGAGCGAAGTGACCAAGCTGCTCACGAGGGTGCTCTTGCATTTTTCAAATTGAAATGGAAGGATCTGGTGCACACTTTTGGTTGAATTTTGGAAAATTTTCAGCGAAAAAAAAGTCTTGAAATTTTCAGGGGGTGGGACAACTGCCGCCCCCCCCCCCCTTCCCGCTGCGTACGGCCATAGTCTACATAATTACTTTCGGGAAAAAATAGTATGTGTATGGAACGACACCACTATTAAATATCTTGCTTGAATTGACTTGTAGCAGCTTTATCTTTTCATTTTATTATCATTTTCAGGCTCGAGCTGTACTGGGAGCAATGCATATCACATAGCGACAAGAGAGGGAGATGTTCTACTCAATGCTGTTGAAGGTTTGAACGCCAGCAACAACAGCTCTTATTATTTCACTTCATGTAACATAAAGATTTAGGAAAAGGCAAAATATTAGACACAACTAATAATGACTTTAACAGGTTCAAGAAAAATTGAACGAAAAAGGTACAGGATTTAAGTAAAATGATGTCAATTCTATCAATTAGCCTTTAAATAATGAACCAAGATCATTGTTGACGAAGCATGAGCTGTATGAGCCTAGGCATAATTATGTCTTATCCTCAAGATCATGGAGTAAATGCAAAAAAAGTTGGTATCCCCTTACGAATGGCATATCTAATTTCAAAACATAATCAAAATATTTATATATTCCTGTCAGGGCTGACAGTATCTATGTGTGCCTCCTTTATTTATTTATTTTATTTTATTATTTTTTTTTTTAATTAATTTTTCTCAGAAACAACCTGTTGCAGCCGATGTTGGTGCGGCCCCGCCCGTTCATTTCTCATGTCCATACGGAACGCAGGAAACGAGGAAATCTTGCAGGTAGTCCGCCCTCATCGGTGCGATGCATGTTGCTGTCCATGCTGTCTCATGAAGGCAATGGTTCAAACACCCGGGGGTTATGTACTCGGATACACAAAGCAAAAGTAAATTGATAATTTTGTCTGTATATTTACATTATTACTTTTTAATGAAGTACACAATGCCATAGTAGCTGTTACATAGTGACATTCGGGTGTCGTGTGTTATGCGGAACCCTATTTGAAAGTATAATTGATATGTTTGTTTATTCATTTGCTTCTATATGTATGTACCATGTAAAAGTGAACAATAACCCCACCAGGCATTTAAAGCACTGGGCTGCAGACTGAGTCCCTGAGAGCTTTGATGGACCAATCAAATGACTCACTGTGCTACTCTAAATAACTAAGTGCGTGTAATATGTTACAAGTTCCTTAAGAACAAATATTACAAGTTCTGAATACCATGTCACATTAAGGTCAACGAGGTATCCGTGCAGTCTGCAGTAATTTTTTTTAGTAAAGGTTCATGGGTGGAAAACTGTCTTGGGGCGTGTGGGAAACACATAATTTTCAGACAGGCAAATAATGATAATAATCATAAATATTTCACTGATCAAAAGTTATACCCCTTCAAGATCCTTACGTTCCTCCCTTTCCAATTCTCTTGTTACCCCCAAAGTTTCCAAAACCTGGGGTGAAAGATCATTTGTTTACTCATCCTCGAAGCTATGGAATAGCCTCCCTCATAACATCAAACAGTGCTTGACTTCTGAAACTTTCAAAAATCACCTCAAAACATTTCTGTTCAATTCTTCTTAATTTCTTTTATAATTTCCTAAAAAGCGCCTTGAGCACTCTACAGAGTGGATTTGGCGCGATATAAGTCTTAATTATTATTATTATTATTAATAAACGGATGGGGTTGCCCCGGGTTATCGGATGTATCTTATTAAGTCTAGATTCGATGACATGCAAAATCGAAAAAAAAAAAAGAAGAATATTACGGTCCTCGGCAATCTCTCCTTCTAATTTATTTCAGGAGCACATTTATGGATTCTGCCAAATTGCCCTGTCCATGGCAGATTCCAAACCCTATTTTTCAAATCAATAGCTGACTTTATGATTATGAAATGCACATATTAAATCGTTTTTAAAGCCAGAGCGAACTGGCACCCTTGTATGGGATTTTGAAATAGCGCCCTCTCAGTCCTAAACTACTGATTTTGTCCCCTTTTTGCTCCCAGCATGCTCTATTCTGATCAATGAGAGCTTTATTTTTTAGTAACATCTGTTAAAAATGTATTTGTATTCATACTTAGGAAATTCATGAAAAGCCACAAAGGATATAATGTTTCTAAGAGTCTCTGGTTTTGAGTAGCCGTAAGTTGGCGCTGTTAAGGGTCAGTTCACTGTTGCTTTAATACCCACGTGAGTAATTTAAGTCATTTTCTGCAATTCTTATTTCTACCTGTTTAACATGTGTCTAGATGGTCTTTATGTGGGGCAGTGTTCTCTGTTATGAGTCGTAACGGTCATCATCTAGCTGGTATGGAATCTCCATGTTGTCCGTGTAGATGCTGTACCCAAATGGATATTTCGGCAAGTATTCCCCCTATTCATAATCATGCAGAATTCAATGACTTACTTTAGCTTGGCCTATTTAGTGCATGATTCTGATAAAATTTATGTTTTTATGAAGGATTAATTACAGTTCTTTTGACCCCTAGTCCTTTTTAATTATTATCTCTTAATTACGTGAATAGAATGAATTTCCTTTATGGACTGTTTCATAAACATTTTGACTCGTACTGGACTGTGCTTTCTGAACTCTTGACCAGGAGAAGGCTTCTTGTGTCCCAATCCTACTCCCCTGTGAGCTAAAATCAGTGTTAATAAAGAACCCTCCAAATAAATTTAAGAAATTGTATCAGTTTCGTATATTTATTTTGATTTGTTTGTTTCAATGATCCGACGTACATCTTCGGGCTCCGATTTCTGTTTCCACCAGGGGAGCGTTTCATAAAAGGACTTGTCGGATGTTTTATCCGACAAAGTCTGTTTTATCTGTTTTATCCGACAGTTGCCATAGTAACGATGCTTCTCAGCCAATCAAAATCAAGGAAAGATGTCAGATCTGACAGCTTGTCAGACGACAAATGTTGATGAAATGCCCCCCCCCCCAGGTCTTGCTCATTTCTAGTTTAACAAGTTTTGACCAATTTATGACAGATTTTATCTCGAGTCGGTGAGGAGGGAGCCATTACCAAACGATGGGGAGGACGAAAGCATAACACAAACATGGACCACGAATTCTTCGTCCTCAAATGTAAGCAGTCAGGGGCGGCGCTGCAGGTGGAGGGGGGACAGGGGCGACCGCCCCTATGAATTTTCAAGTGATAGAAAAGGGGAAACGAAGAAAAAGTGGAAGAAGAAGAAGAAGAAGAAGAAGAAGAAGAAGAAGAAGAAGAAGAAGAAGAAGAAGAAGAAGAAGAAGAAGAAGAAGAAGAAAGAAGAGTATGGGGAAAGGAAGGGCTGGGTCATTGAATTACATAATACGCCTATTTGTTTATTTAAAACGTAAAATCGTAAATAAACTCACCTATGGGTCATCTTGCATCTCCCCCATCAAAATACCCTGGCGCCGCCCCTGTGTAATCTCAACAGTATTTTGGTTAATAATCTATGATACACATGTAGTTTCTTTTTATTTATGATACAATTCATTTTCTCATTTATCATGTTACTAATCTCTAACTATATACAACAATAATGAACGAGAAAGTAGGCATATCAAACTAGGGCACAAATCTTAGGCATGAATCTCATAAATCCTCGTGTCTTGAGGAAAATAATAATATGATAAAAGCAATATGACGTTAATGGAGAAAGGGTGCTTGAAAAGTAGTTATGTTTAATAATCCGGGTATATGAGGCCTCGCTTTTAAGGTGGGAAACAAGTTGCCATGCCAACCGAGAGCAGGTGGGCAGGTGCGAAAAGGACGGACTATGATTATCTTAATGAGACTGTATCTCGATTTGGCAAACTGATTGCTATAATTAAAGATTTCTTTTATTTATAAAAAGTGTTTGGAGAACTTTTGCCATGATCTCCTTACACTGCGTGCTCCACTTTTTGTTTATGCTTTTATGAATTAGAAATTATTTGTTGCATTTGGTTTGGACTTTGGAATAAATATATCTCGCGTCATCCAAGCTTACAAGCTACAGCGAATTACTTTGATTGGCGTATTGGGACTTTCCTTTACCATGTTTAAGGGTTGTATGACCTGCCGTAAAAAAAAAATCAAAAAATAAATAATAAAAATGAATAACTAAACGTTCGGTTGCTAAAGTGGCTATTGTTCGAAATTGCACTATATGTATAAGGGTTAATAATAACAATATGAAATACATTTCCAGCTCCCATGCTCTGAAAATTCTTGATAGCTCCTTCCCGTCACATAATTATATCACAGTAACCCTTTCTACTTTTATATTACGAAATTGCGTTCACTCGAATTCTTTCTCTGTGTATATATCCATGGACATGACACCCCCCCCCCCCTCCTTCGTACCTTCTTCTCTACCGCCCTCTTTCTTGCTCTCTCTCTCTCTCTCTCTCTCTCTCTCATTGATAGTTTTTCTTAAATGTCTTTATTTTCCCATCAACAGTCCCTGCAGGATCTGATTTCCATACCAAAGGAATACTTCTTGGGTCAGCCTTTTTAGTCGTAAGTGTGATATCCCACTAGACTGCTGGGGGGGGGGGGGCTTGAGGGGTAGTTGCCCCCCCCCCCCCCCCAAATGAAATTCAAACGTGGTTTATTTCTGATTCGATAGCAGTGATTTAAAAATGTTGCTGAAATCACACGATTTTCCGTTGGATTTTTTCCCTCCCTTTTAAAATTTTGTAACTCACTCTTTCCTGCCCCCCCTCACTTTTTAAAATTATTATTATCATTATTGTTTTTTATTTTTATTTATTTATTTATTTATTTATTTATTCATTTTTTGCTCATTGCGCCATTGTGATATCCCGATATTTGGGATTCTCTCATGAACGTCTCCTTTTCATCCATTCCCCCCAAATTGTTCAGTTAATTTCTGCGCTTATTCAATAACGTACATGAATTAAAGTTGCATCATAATTTTATGATAATCTATCCACTTTTTCAAAGTTTATCCATGTGAAAAAGTATCTTCCTTTACTCAAAAGATCTACTTTTTCTATCTGATAATGTATTCACTCTTGTTATTTTGTCAATTCTAGTTCAGGTGTTATGTTTTTATGTTTGTTTCCTTGAAAATGGAAATAAAAGTTCAAGCTCAAGTTAAATCGAAAAAGAATTGTTACGATTATTATCAGGTGCTTGAAAATTAAAACGTTTCACTTTTAACAAATAAAAAAATTATCTTTTTAGTTCAAGAAGGGCTGTTCCATTACTTTGTGCCAGTAAAACCAAGAAAGCACTTTTTTTTCCTGATTAATGACTGTATTTGTAATTGGTTGAATTGTTTCCATTTTCATTTCAGGACTACATGTTCTTTGAGATGACTTGAAACGGAGGATGACCTGCTAAAACCAAATGATAAAACTAAACATCTGAAGAGGGAGAAGAAAAAGAAGCTAATACATCACTGTAAATTTTCATAAAGAATATGTCTCATATTCAGTATGTTACTTTGATGAAATGTTATTTTTATACCTACACGATGTTATCATATTCATTATTTTGTTTAAAGTATGTGATGAAATGTGTAGTTTGTATTTGTAACCCATGCAAATTCATCTATTGGTTGTGAAGCATGAGATTTTTAATGAACACTAGTTTATCCATCTATCAATCTATCTACAAATGTATCTATTTATGTATCTCTGTTTATCTATCTACCTATCATAAATCATCAGTGATTCTTTTTTTAACATCAAATGAAGTAAATCTTGTATATTAGTGAATAAGGTTGGCATAATTTTACAAGTCCCAGTCTCATCTTCCCCCTTCCCCCCCCCCCCATAAACACCTTATTTTTTTAGGTGTGGGATCATTGTAAGGAATTAACAATGCTAGCTGATATGAATATCTTTTCGAGCTATTAAATAGATATTCCTACATTAGCAGAGTCATCTCTCATGCATATCATGAACCAATCTTGTGGTCTCAAGTGTGAAAATCAGACTTGTGTTTATCATAAAATGTGATTTCAAGCAAATTTTCACAGTAATAACTAACCCATCTCCTTCGTAATCCAATTGTTCTCACATGATCATTTCCCAACACCCAACATGAGTCGAACATTAATCCTCTATTCCGAATCTGTCAATATGCAGTCAAATTTTTATGCTACATGTAATTGTATTTTCTCAAGTCATTATATATTGTTTTGTGAATGTTCATATTTCTTAATTTTTGCCTTGTATTGTAATAGTTTACAAGCAGTATCCCAGGCTTGATGTTTTTACATATCTGTATTTGGAAATTATTTTTAAATAAATGAAGTATGTGAATAACAACAAAAAAAGTATAATTCAGCTTTTTTTTTTCATACTTAGCATATTTGGAGGCTAATCTAAAAACCTATGTCTAACTTTAATAGGCAGTGTTAGAGACACCATCAGATAAGCAATCATGACACTTGAAATTGGGATTTTTGATGTACATGGACTATGTATTTTTCTTAAACAAAGATATTGTAGAGTTTCACAGTTACTTTTTACAAGCTTTACTGTCTTTTATGTTATGTACAATACTTGCAAGACTTGTGTAAACTAGAATTCTTACATCAAGTGAAAAATAAAGTGAATCAAAACAGCAGTGGAGTGGCAAATGAGTACAGATTTCATGCTTAGGCTTATCAGTTTTTGTCTGTTAACATACTACAATTAAATCATGAGTTTTCAGTTACATGCATGTTACACAGTCAGCATTAACAATCCTCAGTTAAAAATCCATTTCCCTATCAGATATAGGAGTTGCTCTTTTAAAAACTAATACATTCACCTCGCTATTATTGTCTATTTTATTTTCTCTCCTCATGAAAAAGGGAATCACGGAAAAATTTTGAAAAAATAAAAATGAAAACATCTGAGGAAAGGCTCGCTCAGGTCACGATTCCAAATAATCTGAAAATGGGAGTTTTACAAAAAGGAATGTTTAAAAAAGGAGAGAAATTATAAAAATACACAAATTATAATGGACCTGAGCTGTTTTTCACTACGTGTACATGCATGTACTACACACTGTAGCACAGAAAAATCCTTCATAGTTCTCTAAATCCCATCCCACATAATAAATGCAGCTTGACTGATAAGTAAGGCTATACGGTTACGGCTATCATCAATCTACCTTTAGCCTTTGGGTAGAGATTCTTATCCCTGACTTTTGTTAATGGTGCTACATTTAACAAAGCTGCAATTTAAGTTACAATCATTGGCGTAAATCCTGAGGGGATGGGGGGATATATTCCCCCCCCCCCACACTTTTTTGAGGGGGGGGGCATTTACAAATATCCCCCCACACACACTTTTTAAGGAAGAAATATTTGAATTAATCAGTTAATAAAAAATTTTAATAATCTGTCATAAACAACCATATTTTAGAATTTCTATTTGAAAATGCGATTTAAAACCAGAAAAGCGCTTATTTTTGGCTCGCTCGCTTCGCTCACTCATCATATTATAGAATTTCTATTTGAAAATGCAATTTAAAACCAGAAAAGTGGTAATTTTTGGACTCGCTTGCTTCACTCGCTCGCAAGATAAAAATTAAAATGTGTGCAAGGGGGTCTCTGCAGGTGGGTGAGGGCGTGTGTTTATATTTAAGTGTGAGTTCGACAGAAAAAAAAAATCAGCAAAAAAGTCGATCATCCCCCCCCCCCACTCCTCAAAGTGGATTTATGCTGGTGGTTACAATGTAATGGCCCAATCAACGAAGGAGGATTATTTTTTAAATATGGTCAAAACCATGGTATTAACCTCTGCTGTGGACTAAAACAAGCATAAATATTAAGCATAATAGAGCGTATACAAGCACAAAACTCTCTGCCAATTGGACAAACGGACATGTGCATACTACAAGAATGGAGGTTTAAACAATGGATTAATTAACCACTCTTGTGAATTCAGTCCAATGTCTCCAGCCCTTCGGGAAAAATAGTACATCATAATACTGGTATGAGTTTAATAGCATGCTTCTGGATGGATAATGTTACAAAGGAAATGTATAATTGTCATGAATCTAAAATTATGCAAGTAGTCCAAACATATCCAGTAAGCACAAACCTCTCAAACTTGATTGATCTGACTCTGAAAATACCTTGTATTGAAGCAATTCAAATAAGATTAAACTGGTATACCTTTCTTTCACATACCTTTCACCTTTGATACCAAGCTAATCATAAAATGATCCTTAGCACTACTGTAAAAGAGGAAACTTTCGTACTCAGCCAAGTTTAACACAATCGTGCATTTTTAATTTTCGTGGACAGTTACTTTAGGATAACTGTATTCACGTGCAAGATAAACAAAATATTTCGCATGGTTTTATACCGTGTCCTGCCGTGCGAAATGCGCAAAAAATATCCACACCGCGAAATATTCCACGTTCACAGTATTCAGAGGCTCTATGTCTACATTGTAAACACATACAGCTGGCCAATGCTCTGATGAGCAACAGATCAGAGATAAAGGGAGAAAATCTCTACAACTCAATGAGATAATGCCCTTGAAGGGAAACAGGAATCTGAAAACAACTCCTTGAATTCTTGCTCAGTATTACTTAGTATGCTTACTATTGATCATGCACCATCTCCACTCCTTAGGGAGCATTCCTACCATTTTGCACTGTTCAAATGTACACCTGCAGGGCAAAGGCACAGGCAGTTGCATTGGCTTTTGGCAATCCTCACAGGTACCCGTTTGCTGCTGGGTGGAGAATGGCAATTTGCAGAGTAATGTCTTGCCATAAGATGATTAGTGCCACAGCCAGGGTTCTCATTAGAAAAAAATCCACACACGGTTCCCCCTCTGCGCAAAGCGCGGAAGTTTCGAAAGTTTTACGGAATAACATGTAAAGTTAGGTGTGGCGGCAGTATATGCTATAGCAAAAGGATGGAAAAATACTTCTTGGTGAGCAGGAGTTGTCTACTAATGGTGTTATAGTAAAAATACATTGCCAAAAAGCAAAACAATCTGTGGCATTTATCATTATTGTTAGGAATATATACTCCAAATTTTTTTACCCTTGTTGCCACGCATGGTGCAGCAATTTCACACATGGTTCTTCCTTGTCTGAAATCCTTTACGCATGGTATTGGAACCATGGGTGTTATGTACTGGCGAGAACCATGGCCACAGCAGGACTCGAACTGCAAACTACATGCAAGTGATTCACAGTCCTGGGACATATCCACTACACCACATCACTGCTACCATGATGTCCTTAACAGTTCACTCTCCTGGGTATCCTTGGCAATCCAATGAATGTTTGGAGTCCTTGGGGCTGGCATACAATATACAGTAGTTCAAAATGTCACATTAGTTTGTTTCACCAGTTCACTCTTGAGGAGTTTTCCTTTGGCCATCCGATGAGTTATTAGGACTGTTACAGTTCAACTAACACGTCAAGCAAGATTTGAGTTTTGTATAACACGCATTTTCCATAGACCCCAGCCCGAGTTGTCTCAGGCCAGGCCCCTACAGCTCCGCCATTTTGTCCAGATCCATTAGAAGGCCGACCTAAGCACCCATCAATATTCATGATCAAAAATGAATAATTCATTTTGTAAGATGCTTCCAACTAGTAGCATTTGTTTGTACGCGTGATGAAACATTAAACGCATCAGCTTACTGCATGTGCAGTTAATGCACAATAAATGCGCATCAAATACGCATTAAATCAAAATGTCACAATAAAACTGATACACGCAATAGATATGAATAATGCAAAAGCGTTATCGATATCATGGCGATAACGGGTGCTTCTCGGCCCCTTCAAATGATCCGAAAGAGGCGGGGCCTAATGCCATTCGCGTAATGATATCCGGGCGTGCTGCTTTCCGTCTAGTAAATTTATTATATGTCTATGTCTCAGGCATAGTATCCAAGGGGCTAAGAGCACATGTAAGTGATATCCTTAACTAGTTCACTTTCAAGAAGACAAGGTCAGGTTAGGTGTGAGTATCCCCTACCTCATGAAGACATCTGTATTCCTAAAGCTAGATCTGTCCCTGTGATGAGAGATGAAAGAAAGATAAGACAAAATGAAAATCTTCAAAGGAGCTCTGGATAAACAACAACTTGCTACACTGGAATGTGATTTGGAAGTTAGTAAGGATTCCTGAAACTTCTGAAATGGTAAGGCCACTTATCGAAAGTCTCGTCCCACGTCTTTGATCATCTTCTCCGCCACCGTTCTTTAACATCGGCTTTCCCAATCCCCCGTTGTTTTGTCTAATGAGAAACGGGAGGATCGGAGAGGGAAAGACGCTGAGCGGGAAAGACGCTAAAGGCTGCGTTCCAAATTGGCTCTGACTTTTGATAAGCTGCCTAACTCCAACTAGATTTTCCAACATATTCATGTCAACATATGTATCAAACATCTTGTTAACATCTTTTGAAGCAAAACTGTACACATTTTGCATATTTGCAAAAAAAGGACCCTGTCATTTGCAAGCTGTAAAAATCCAATTGTGTAGATGTGAAAATGGGAACCCCTTCATGGACATACAAGAAGAGAGAGACCTAGGACATGTGTCGATTTATTACAGATGGACACAGATCACAGTCTGGGGAGTTCTACTGGACTTGATCGATTGATTAATGTAAAAATTGTTTAAACAGTGTCTTATCAGTTATTTTTAGCTCAAGTGAAGATTCAAAATAAACATAACAGAAAGTGTTTATCCCCTACTAGATTAACATACAAACAAATGGGACATCATGAACAGTTAAACCTGCTTTAGCGACCACCTGTCTATAAAGATCACAATTTTTCTTTCCCTTGAATATTTTTTCCCATTAAAACATGTATTTAAGGAACTTTTTCATAAAGACCACGTTCCTTGTCTCCCTTGGGTGGTCTTTATATACAGGTTCCACTGTATATATGAACACAGCCATTCACTCATTTCACTTACTTCAAGCTGTCCGTGTGTGTCTTATATTCCATGATGGTGTTTGGTGGAAGGTTAAGAACTCTCTGTAACGTGTCCCTTATTCTAATGTTAATACCATTGTCGCTGGCTGTGCGATTCCATATTGAAATGATGTCCTCCTGTGAACATAGAAAGATATGATACTTGTTTAAAAAAGGAAAAAAGCAGGGTTCATGGTGCATACAGCAACAGAATAATGGAAAAGAAATGACAGTGCTGATAGACCAACTCAAAGTTAGCCAATAATATTGTTAACACGGTGTTTTTTATATTGGATATTACAAGTAGTAGTTGCGTGAATTATCATACATAAAAATGGACCTGAAAAAAGAGTGCGCAAAAAAAATGTGAAGGGGCTGGAATCAAATAAATTCCCCTGCCAAATAGCCATTATTTCATTTTCTTTTTGCACAGTGTGGCACTATTTATGCCATTACTTTTATGTACAGCTAACTTTTGAGTCATGATACCAGGGAGTTGTCTGTACTAAACAAGCAAACAAATATCCACGAAGCTTAAGATTTTCTTCAATTCGTTCTCCATGAAATCTAAATCTAAATAGGCATCTCCAAGGCTGCTATTTCATGAGAATAACCATTATTGGAAAGGGTACTCACAGCAAATCTAACCGACACAACGGCACCGCATATCTCCTCTCCGACCATGAACTGTTCTCCTAGCATGGCAAGCACCAGGTTCTCCCACAGACGTGAAGCCAGCCCTTTCCGTAGCCGCACAATCCATTTACCGCCTTTCTTGTTAGCCTCATCCTGGAAAAAATATAAGAGAAATAATACAACCCGAGTTTGCATCTTTCATCTTTACCCTAATCTATATTTTGCATATCCACAGGAAGGTGAAAATGAGTAGGACTAAGACATCACATGAGGTTATGCAATGAAATGAAAGGTAGCCTAAATACTATTCCCAACAATATGCAGATGCATCAGTTTAGTGAATTTAAGAAGCTGGTGATCAAAGACTAGTTAGATATCACTTCTGATAAAAAGTAAGGACATAAAGTTCGGAAATTTTTCACAATATCTGATTCATCAACATGTAGTTGTGTGAACATTGAAAGAAATGAGGTCAATGAATGGAACTTTGGTACAATTATATTTTTTTAACTTTGCCCAATCAACTACATGTGCATGTACTGACCCACAAATCTTACATCATCTCTTAAAGGCATTAGCTAACTTTGTGAGTAGCTGATTTTAAAAATTCTCAAACTAAGATGAAACATGTGTATGAGTACTTGTATTTGTACTCAAAAACCCTGAAACCAACCATAATTTGGAATGAAAAAGTGTAAGTTAGAAGCAAACAGCAATTTTATTATCCTTCGTCTCACGAGACAATCACTTAGAGGACCACATTTCTATAATTTGAAAATGCTGTTATGTGCCTCCCGCCGCGTGATACGCCAATACACACAGTACGGTAAGGCGAGTCATACGCACATGCACACTCCTTATGTCTATTCTGTGCAACCAACGCTCATATATTTTTCAAACATTTGTTCACATTTTTTATATTTAGGAATACTTCCTGTGGATATTATACTTTGAAACTTTCAGACTGGTATTTTTACACTATAACCCTTATGTTTATTCCATTTTCAAGTAACAAAACAAGATTTTTAAAAAATCATAACAATGTTAACCAATACTATTAAAGTTATATTTCTGGTACACTATTTGTAAAAATGAGATCAAGCATTCTGTGAATCTAGTAATGACCACAAGACCAACCAAGAAATTGCATTGTAACAATCTACAGCGTGTTTGAAAATGACTTGTGACCCTTGACCTTTAACCTCTAAATCTTACCTCCCACATTGGTTTTATTCCATGTCTGAAGATATGAGTCACTGCTACTTGTCAGGCCACTCTGTGAATCTAGTAATGACCACAGGGCACAGGACCAACCAAAAACTTGCATTGTGAAACTCTACAGATTCTTTTTAAATGACTTCTGGCCCTTGACATTTAACCTCTAAATCTTACCTCCCACATTGGTTTTATGCCATGTTTGAAGAGATGATAGTCACTGCTACTTGTAAGGTCACATGGTCTTGCAATGTGACTATACAATGTCCAAAACTGCTCTACCTGTAAATGATGTGAGACAATACGGGAATATCTTGGATTTGAAAATAAGGTCACAAACAATAATTAGATTTTAGTTCTGGGCCCCGTTTCATAGAACTTGTTATCAGTGACAACTGCCACATTTCTATGACAAATTTGCTGTCAGCCAATCAGATGCAAGGATTTCAGTAACTTATAACAGTTATTGCAACTTGTTATTGATAACAAGCTTTATGAAACAGGGCCCAGTCCAGGTTATGTGATTACATTGTGAAAAGCACTATTTCAAAGTAATTGGGAAAGGAAAGGGGATAGTCATACATAAAAATGATGTATACTATACTCTGAGGTTTTGGTATCATCAAAATTCATGAGAAGAAATTGACTGAAGCTCACTCATAGCAGTAATAGCACATGCACTGCATGCAGAAAGGGTATGTGGGACTACATAATGTTGGGCCCCAAACACTTTTCAGAGGACATTTTTACTATAATATTTGTCCAAACTGTCACAAATAATAGAAGAAAGTTCACAAACTATCTTTCACTTCTTTCAGAATTCCCTTCCCCACTTTTTAATTTTTTTATTTCATCATCTTTCCACTTTTTCCACTACATAAAAAAACCTCTTGCTCATGAAATTTATCACAATGATTGCCCTTTCATCCTTTTGCATATCCATGTGTATAACATTTTACTGCTACAATACAGATCAACTTCTTTATTATAAAGAGAAGCTCAAGTTCTGGGAGAAGATGCAAGATAAATGTGATCTTTCTCAGTCTTTTTAATAGAATTTCATAGTAAAAATGTCCCTTGAATATGATTGCTCTTCAAATGTAAGCATATTCAAAATATGACAAGAAACATCTCTAGTGTTCGGCCCAAACATCCCTTCACTTAAGGTGCTTTCACACATGATGCGACAGTGTGGCGCCACACTGTTTCGTCTTCACACATGGTGGGACTTTGTGTCACCACATATGCTAATGAACGCGCATTAACGCGTCAACTCTCAATAAGAGAGCATATTGTCAAAACTTGCGCAAGCAACCTCATGGCAACAATTTTTGCGCTAACTTTTTAGATATTTGATTGGTGCGCATTTTTTGTGTATCTAGGCAGCAAAAAAAAGTGTGTCCTGCCTCATCAACATTTTTTTGTTTTGTTGCTCCACCGACGCAATATGAATACTGGAGTCTGATCACTCAAACCAGCTTAACTCAATCATACATCCCAAGATTATCACACTAAGTTACTTACTGATGCAAATGCACCGATGATCTTGATATTCTGCTCGTAGTTTGCTGAGGAGGCTTTATTTCCAGGTGTTCTTCTGGAGAACCAGAGGCAATATGAATACTGAAGCTGGTGCTCCCCCTGTTTACATTTCACTTTGGGCTGCAAGATAAAGAGGGGAAAATATTCAAAAACTCAGGGTGAATAGAAGTCAATGAATAAGGCTGATTCTACATTTCAATATCATTCACACAAATATTTGTAAGAATGAACATTTATCAGAGTTCCCACAGAACTCTGAAACCAAATTTGATGACTTTACTTGACTTTCCAAGACCTATTTTTGCCTTTTTGTAGATACAGATTTTGGCATCCAAGCAGTACATGAAATTTATACAACAGTTACATATTATTTCATCATGTTTGTGATGGCCTCGGCCTCCCCTCACAGCATAGCCACACACAGCCCTAACCCACAACCAATTTCCATGACTTTCCATAATTTGGGGAGATTTTCATCATGTTTAATGACTTTAAATCATTTTCCAGGAGAATTTCTTTTTCCCTGAATTACTTCAAAGTAATGATGAGCTACCAAGTTTTATATAATGAAATAGATGCTACTCTATGAGAAGATGAATATAAAGGTATCTATGTACTTATAAGGTTGTGCAGGTATGTACAAGGCTTATCGTACCTGCAAGATCTAACCTGCAAGTTTAGGCAGTTCTTTGTTTTTGTCATACCAAGGAACTCCTCGGTCATACTTGATTCAAGAAGCTGCTGGACAGTAACTTCCAATCAGCCTCAGATTCACATAATGATTTGATGAGCCACATGGTAATCAGGGTTCTCACTAGAAAAAAATCCACACACGGTTCCCACTCTGCACAAAACGTGGAAGTTTCGGAAGTTTTACGGAATAACACCTAAAGTTAGGTGTGGCGGCAGTATATGCTATAGTAAAAGGATGAAAAATACTTCTTGGTAAGCAGGAGTTGTCTACTAATGGCATAAAAGTAAAAATACATTGCCAAAAAGCAAAACAATCCGTGACATTTATCATTATTGCTAGGAATATATACTCCCAATATTTTTCTACCCTTGTTGCCACGCATGGTGCAGCAATTTCACACATGGTTCTTCCTTGTCTGAAACCCTTTACGCATGGTACTGGAACCATGGGTGTTATGTACTGGCGAGAACCATGATGGTAATAACAAAGCAACCTACCCAGACTATTTGATGTGGATCTTCAATTTCTTCCTTGTTTCCCGTCTGTTCCACTTCCTCTCTATCCTCTCCACTATCATCATCCTTCAACCTGACAATAAAAATACATTTGCACTCAATAACGGCAATACCAAATTTTGTGTTTACTACACTTGGACATAGAAATACACCTCAAATGTCAAATTTTATATGCTAACCAAATTCTAAATTCAATTCATTTATTGATTTAAATTGCTTTAAAAAATACAAAACTTAAAAACAAAAACTTTTTCAATATATTATTAGAGACTAGAGTCTATAACTAAGTTAGACCCTAAATCATATTTACAAAATTCACACAAGAAAGGAATTCAATATGTTCAAAGAAAGAAAATGGTAACATCCACGACGACTGCACATAGTTTTACCCTTTTCATTTGCAGTTTAATTTAACTCCATGAAAGAAAACAAAGCGAACTGGTAACTGCATGATCACTGGGGAGATTACAATTTAATTTGAAGTTACAGCAAAAATACTGATGGGTGGGACTGACATATGAAACTAAGGCACCAACAAGCCAGCTGTCGTAATCATTATTACAAATAATCCACATATTCAGTGGCATTCTTACATGTCAAACTGATTGTTCATCTCTGCTACTATTCAGTCTATGGTCCGGTCCTAAATCGGATAATTTACAGTAGATTTACGGTATGAAACCTGAAACTCCACTTTCCAACTGCACGCTCAACTTGATGCTATCGATTGCTGAATTATTTATGATCGCTTCATCGTTTTTTTTTTTAATTTTTTTTTTTTTTTATTGTTGTTGTTGTGTGTGTTTTTTTTGTTTTTTTTTGGGGGGGGGGGGCATACGGGGAGACAGAAAAATAAAGGATGAACCAAACTTTAATGACAGGTAGAAAGACACAATAGTATATGTATTATACATGTGCATGTTCATACTTATTAATTTACTTATCTCTTTGTGTTTATTCATTTATTCATTTATTTATTTATCTATTCATGTATTTATTCATTCATCGCTCGCTCTCTCTCTCTCTCTCTCTCTCTCTCTCTCTCTGTCTCTATCTATCTATCTATCTATCTATCTATCTCATGGTCGTACACAGCGGTCGTACACAATGAATAAAGAAATAAACAGACATTTTGAAAACTTACATTTTTTATTGAAAATTTTCACAAAATCCACGAAAAAATGTGCATCAAATCCCTCAATTTCATTTTTTAAAATGCAAAAGCGCCCTCGTGACCAGCTCGGTCGCTTTGCTCCCTCGCTTTAGAGCTTCTTCAAATTTTTTTACACGTCTTGCCCCCCCCCCCAGGAAAAAATTTCTGCATACGGCCCTGATCTATCTATCTACCTACCTACCTATCTTTTTATGTGTTGATTGATAATTGGTTGTTTGAATTAATGGTTGATTGATTTGTCTATTAATTTATCTATTTCCGAATTCGATTTTGTATGTTTAGTTATTTATAATTAGTCAGTCAGTCAGTCAGTTAGTTAGTTGGTTGGTTGGTGGGTTGGTTGGTTGGTTATTTGGTTAATTAGTTAGTTAGTGTTTACATGTACTTAGCTAGCTAGTATTTTTAGTTGGTTAGTTAGTGTTTACTTTGCTAGCTAGTTAGTTAGTTAGTTAGTTAGTTAGTTAGTTAGTTAGTTAGTTAGTTAGTTAGTTAGTTAGTTAGTTAGTTAGTTAGTTAGTTGGTTGGTTGGTTAGTTAGTTAGTTGGTTGCCTATTGGTGTAACCAGAGTATGCATTACATTGCATTTTCCCATATGTTTAGGAGAAAAGCATAGGTCTGTCTAGGCCTATGTACAAAAAATTAATTAAGCTTAGGTTTCATATGTTCAGTTATTTTTCTTTCGTGCTTTAATAGGGAATGAAGGGTTTTCTTTACAAAATTTAATTGGAGCAAGTTTTAGACAAAATGATGAGATCTACTAGTATCATTATTCTTCCATTTTGGCGAGAGATAGAGCACCATCTACGTTCAGAGACAAGTCAATCAGACAAAAATGGCAGCCTCCATGACAGCAAAATCAAGACTTCTTTCTCTAGTGGAAGAAGCCGAGGTTTTAACGAAGTAAGATGTTATTCATTTTTAGTGTGTATTTTGTGAGCTATAAAGTATTGGCATAATCGTGTTTCAGGCCCCACTCAATTAATGCATGGTGAGTGGGGCTGATGCCCACATTCATCATGATCGATTATCTCTTCTGACCTAACTTAGACCACAACAGCTAACTAGGACAGAAATACAGAAATAGAAGACGGACTTTCACATTTTGAAAAAAAGAATGTGTTAATCGATCATCACGTTTAATCATCTTCTTTTAAAACTCTCTTATATATACTCGTGTTAACGGCCCCACCAAATGCGATTCAAATATCATTAATACAGCATCGGGGCTGATGAGCACAGTATATATACTCGTGTTTACGGCCCCACCAAACGGGATCCAAACGTGATTAATACAGCAGCGGGGCTGATGCCCATCAGCCCCACTGCCGTGATAATCAATTCATAATCCCGTTTGGTGGGGCCGTAAACACGAGTATATATTAGGGAGTAAGGTTAAAAATGTGAAAATGTGAAAATGTAAAAATGAGTTTCATGATCGATCAACTATTGAACAAATAATCAAATGTAGGCCTAGACCCTAATACTTCGTGGGGGAATCAGCCCCACATTCAAACTATATTAGAGGTGGGGCCTGAAACACGATATTGCCAAAGTATTAACTCAAATAGTATTCTTTAACGTTTACCCTCTATGTAGTCTCATTTTTTCGCAGTTACAACGGCATTATTCAGACAGAGCTCGGCTTCAGCGGCCCGCGGCATTAGCGGCAGGCCATGCCGCGACTCTAGGGGGCCGAGCCTGAAAGCTCCGCTCTAACTTTTTAGGCCGAAACGAAGAAACAATTCATCTTGTGCCATTCAAGTTGTGGTCGGCTCTGTCTGTATTGTTTATCTTGACTCAAGAATTATCTGTTGTAACATTGTAGATTTTAAAGATTTTACATCTGTACATTGAATGAGAGTCTAGACTAGATCTAGATCTAGGCCTAGACGGTTTAAAATTTACTCCTTGTTTCTCGTCCAGACAGCCAGATCATGACTTGATATTTATATTTTTTGTACATGATTGAAATGGCTATAAAAGTATTCGGAATATAACTATAACTGTTGAATATCCTCTTTTTCTTCGTTTTGATATTTCAGTGATATAAGCACTAAAAACAATGAAAATTAACATGATTAATAGAGTATGTGCTCCTGTGGGCGGCCATCCCCTGTGAGCAGCCGGTGGTGAATAAAAACTAAAAATTTAAAAAATATTTTTGATATCCCTTCAAAAATTACCTTGGACAGTCTCAGGTAGGTTCTAGTGCACCAAAAAACATACTCAGTGAAAGGAGTCACTCAGGGAGCCATTGGTATGGTGAGCTGTGCAAATTTATGTGAAATGCTGCCCTCTATAGTTGGAGATAGAAATCACTAAAATAATCAACAAATTCTTGGAAAATGTTTGCTTTTTACACCCAGTATGATAACATATCCTATTTTCATTCCATTCCTTCAATTGGATCTAAATTATCTTCATCAAATGAATTTTGAGAAATCTTTTTCTGATCACTGCTCTTGTTCCTCTGTCCCAGAAATGTGACAGAGAACACTACTTCCCTATTGTCAGCAATTTCCACTGTACAGGCCTAATTCAGTGCAAGGTTATCTGATGATAACCTCGCATTCGTGCAAGTGGAAAGGAGTAAGCATAATGAGTCTCGCTGAATATCATTAGAGTTCGACACCACCAGTCACTGACTGAAAAATAGCAGTTTCTTAACTTTTAAGTTAAGAAACTTTGACATACTTAAGCCAATACTTAAGCTTTATTTGTTCAATTTGATAACTGATTTGATTTTTATTTAAGAGAATGAAGTTCATGGTCCATATTTTGCTGCAGAAATTCTTATTTATACTACCAGAGAAAAAGTTGCATGGGGGTGGCCGCTCACCAGAGCCATTTTTCAAGATGGGTCCTGTGAGCGGCCACCCTATGTAAAACGTGTACAAAATGCAGGTTTTTGTAGGAGATTGTACTCTGCCTTCATTTTTTTGTCATGGCATTTGGTAGATCATCACTTTTGACAGATTTTATGGGTTTTTACGCAGTATTATTACTTTTCATAAAGTATTGGTGTGTAAAGCATGAAATTCAACATTAATTTTGTTTACTTCATCACAAATATGGCGCTAAATGCTCGCCAAATGATAGGCGGCCGCCCACAGGGGTAGGGGCGGCCGCACACAGGACCCCTAACATCGTTTTGAAAAATGGACACTACTGACCACGTGATTGGTCAATAATTTTAAGTTTGCCCTCTATTCAGTTAGCAGGTATTTGGACTCTCCATTGATGGTACTGAATTATGTGTGAGTCTTTGATTAATAAATATAATCAGCAAATTCCCTTTAAGCGGCCGCACACCAGAGCCGGTACTCTAGTACTAACTGTTAATTATACTTTGGTCACCTCATTAATTTCATTTCAGAACAAGAGTAACAAAAATTTTTTGAGGCTCTCCAAAAAAAGGAAGGAAGATCGAGGAGGGGACAAGAAACTAGGAATTATTTTATGTGGCCTTAGTTATGTTAATATTTTTAATCATGTCACTGTCAGTGTCATCTTCCATCCACTTCATCATTTCATAGCCCATTTTTGTTTGTTTCATTTTTTTCCCTAAGCCTCAGGCTGTTTTTGTTATGCGTGTCTGTGTCACTGCGTGCATTTTTTAGTTTTGTTTCAATTACTGTTTAGTTTTTTTTTATTAAAGGAATATAAAAAGGAGATAAGGAAGTTAGCCCCATTTTAACCGTCTTAATTTTCTCTTTAAAAGGCTGACAAATCAAAGAAAAGATGGAGGCCTTGAAAAATTGAAATGTGTTTTCCCACTTTACTGGCACTGCTTCTCTTTCTCCACATCCTTTTTACTCCTATTTTTTTCTTCTTTTTTTTTTGTACAGAGACCTTGGTGAAGCAACATCAGCTGTCAGGCAGAGAGTTTCTCAACCAGATGAACCTCAAGTAAGTTAACCCATTCATGACAGAGGGTCCACATTTTGTGGTTTGGCCTAATATCTTTTGATGCAAAGCCCTAAAAATCATACCAAATACATGAGCAGAAAGAGCAAAAAATTCTACATAAAATGTGCCCATTTTGGTTGCGTCAATATTTGTTGTTTGATGCTGAATTTTTAAAAAAGGAAAATAAGCATTAAAATCCTTAAATTGGCAATGTGATAGAAAGTTTAAAATCACCATTTTCCCCTGCAAATTGGCAACTTTTTGACTTCTCATCATAATTTCTGTCAATTTATATTCTTTTCAGATACATGACATTTGATAAGAAAAATGTAGCAATAAAATAAAAATGTTGGTGTTGCCAATTTGAAGAATAAAAGCTGATCCAATTAGGCTTTAAATAATTCCTGTCACGAATGGGTTAACCTTGATTTCTAATTCACTTGTCACTTGGTGTTATTTTTTTATTTTTCATTTGTTGTTTTCCTCTCACTGTTTCAGTAACTTTTTTTTCTCTTTAAAAAAAAAAAAATCTATTCTCCATTTTGTCTTCCTTTCTTTTCCTATTTTCTTCTTTGTCTTAGTACGTGTATGTATCTTCAAACATGAATGCAAAATATTAAAAACTAAATATTTGACCCCTGAATGATATGTGATGGTGTCTAAAGAATCAGTTAGTGATTCAAAATTATTCAAGAATGCTTATCAATGTTATGACATGTTTCTCCAGGGGCCTGTTTCTTGAAACCTTCATAAGTCTATTAAGTTCTTAGACATCCCATAGAGATATGTGCTGTAGAATAAATACACATTTCGGTGGGATGTCCACAAACTCAGACAGTTTTGAGAAACAGGCCCTATTAATAGAGATTGTGGATATTGTAATGAACAAGAATGGGGAGCCTCAAGCAACATTAACCCATTCGTGACAGGAATTATTTTAAAGCCGGATTTGATCAGCTTTTATTCTTCAAATTGGCAACACCAACATTTTTTCTTTTAATGCTACATTTTTTCTTATGAAATGTCATGTATCTGAAATAAATATAAATTGACAGAAAGTATGATGAGAAGTCAAAAAGTTGCCAATATGCAGGGAAAAACTGTAATTTTAAACTTTCCATGGCATTGCCAATTTAAGGATTTTAATGCTTATTTTCCTTTTAAAATTTTTCAGCATCAAACAACAAATATTGATGCAACCAAAATGGGCACAGTATGTGTAGAATTTTTTTCTCTTTCTGCTCATGTATTTAGTATGATTTTTAAGGCTCTGCATCAAAAGTTATTAGACCAAAACACTAAATGTGGACCCTCTGTCACGAATGGGTTAAAGAAAATGGAAACAAAGAAAGAAAATGTGGCAAGATTTTTTTTTAATGATAAATTTGTAAAATGTCCGAAATGCCAATGGAGTTTATAAAGTCAGAATAGTTTGTGCAGTGTGTGTTTTGATTTGTACTTTCTTCACAGATAATGGAGATTTTAATGAAAAAGAACGAGGAGCTTGAAGCAACGTTAAAGGAGACAGAAGAACAGAGAAAGATGAAACAGGAGATTGAAGGTCTTCAAGAAGAGGTGGACAAGAGAGATGAAGATATCAAAACATTACAGAAACAACTCAAAGAGGCTGAATATATTCTGGTAACTAAAACTACATGTATTAGTAGGACGTGTAAAGATGATCATGCTTTCTAAAGGCTTATTTTCACATGAAGAGGCAAACCTCAATGGTAAACCCTTGCAGTAAGCCCCCCCGTTTTTTTTTTTAATACCTAGATGAGTGGTATTTGAGGTGGCAAAAAAAAAAAAAAAAAAAAAACACTGAGGCAAAACTTATCTTTTTTGCCTTCTGGCAGCATAAAAAGGTATGGACCAATCAAATTTGTCTAAAGTTAGTGCAAAATATGTCAAAAGTTTGTCCTCGCAACTTGACGAAACTCTTTATTTGAACTTTGACAGGTTGATGTGCGTTTCATGATCATATTTAGCATGGTTTCCGCACTGTATGTGAACGATTAAAAAAAATGCAGGGGTATGCTGCTGGATATCTAAACGAGCCTTAACTAAACCACAAGCATCACTTGTAGGGAAGATGTGGTGTAAGTAAGAAAATAAAAACCATAAAGCGAAAGGTGATGTAGCCTTGGAAGGCTCAAAAGAGCTATAAATATGTCGGGTGGAGGGGTGAAAATTTGAAAAAAAAAGGTGTAATATGTTGGTATGTAGATGTTTTATGGTTGCTTCCTAGTTCTAATCCTTGGTAAACTTTCCCATTTTTCTGCAGATCAATCATTACATTTTTTAGCACAAACATCACTATCATTGATGCATTTAGAAGTGATTTGTCATACACTTTAGAGATTTGTTTACTTTGCCTTTGGGGAATGTTTTTATAAAGGAACATACTAGCATAGCGGATATGTTTAGAATGTATCAGGCCATCTGCTGCTTGACAAACTTTTCAGCATCATTTTCTTTAACAGGATTCTACTTTAAACCCTATTTCATTACCAGTACTCAAGGTTAGAGGATAGGATTTTAAGCAGACCATATTATTCCCACCATTTAATTATCCTTTTTTGCCTTTGAATCTGTAGGCTACAGCCATCTACAAAGCCAAGGAGAATTTTGAAGTTATCAAACAAGCCAAGAAAGGGTTTATCTATTTTGAGAGCAGTCACAAAAACTGTTTTGAAGGCAAGGGGAAGGGAGAGGCATTTGCACTTAGGCACAAGAGATTTATTCCAGCTACCGTACGATCCCGTTCTGAACGCGGATTAAAAATATGGACAATAGGCCCCGTTCGAACGGGTTCGGAACGCACCCAGTGAAGCAGTCAGGAAGTGCCCTAGATTTCATTGTCTGATCGCCAAAAGAAAATGCGACCGAACGGCAATAGCGAACGGTCCGATCGATAATCATTGAATGCGTGCGAACGGTCGGATTAACGATGTATTCTAGGAGCGCTAAACTTCGCTAGATATCATTTGGCGAACGCGACATAACATTCTTTTACAGTTCATAATAGTTCCCTGTACTCTTCGGATCTCAAGCGCGTCAGCGTTCCGTTCGAAGTTTAGTTAAGTGCTCGCCACTCTCCGCGGAGGAGCTTACTGAAATTAAAACATTGCAATAAAAATATTAATTCTTATGCCGCGTACCGCATCTACACTCACTGGTTTTCAAATTTGCTGCGAAATTGCTACGGAGCGCCTTTCCCGATGTAGAGCCGTTTCAAACTCATTCAAAGTGGGCAAGTTACCCGTGTGTTACACCGTATCAAATTCTGTCTGCGTATTCACACCGAATCGGTCCCTCCGCAGTAATTTCTGACCTCGTTAAACTGCCAGTTGCTCCCCTCTCTTGTAATTTTGCTGTTTTTTTTTTTCTTCTTCAAAAGTCCAATAAATCTTCACATGTGTTTCAAATCTTCTACATAAGATTTAACTTTATATTATTTACAGTATTCTTTTTTTTCTGAATGTGGAACTACGACACACTTCTTTCCCCAGCAGACTTGTAATTTCTTTCCACGAGTGTATAACAAAAATAATAAATTTAATTTCTTTTATGTTTTATGTGTACCAAATATTTCATATTCATTTACATGCACATCGTTTTTGACAACTTTTGTATGTGTACATGCATTTAAATCTGTGCAATCCAGTCCGTTATCGGATGTGCTTATAATTAAAGCCCTTTTCCAAATCATATCAATTAGAAATGTTAGACCGATTCGATGAACATATATTGTATTTCATATTTGAAATTATTCTATTTGCGATTTAACTTTTGTTCTGTCGTTTGCTTCACATGGTTTTCATATTATTTTTGCTGCATGTGGAATAACATGACATTTCTTTTCCTAGCATACTTAGATTTTTTTCCCACTAATGTGTAACAAAAATAAATCTCATTTCTGTTATGCTGATATATTTTTCCGATCTTTGGTAGCTTTGATGTATGCAAACTCTCTCAAGAATGTATAAATGCGCCTGAGTTTATCACTTTCTTATCCTTCTCATCGTAGTTTTCTTAATAAGCTCGCAGAATACAATCAAATCAATTTTATTGTACATCATGATAATTGTCATTTTAATTAGTTTGTAAAACTTTCGCCATATCTTCTGGCAAATATGCGCAGAGCCGCTGCCACCCACGAAGCACGGGGTTTGTCAAGAGGAATTGATGTGTAAGCGCGAGGTTGAAAACAAAATCACGAACGGAAATTTAAAAGGAGATACAATTATTTTGCAATTTCTCCATTTGTTTTCAATTTTGTGTCTGTTTGTGCCGGGGGGGGGGGGGGGGGGAGTGGGGACGGGAGCACACGTGACTTGTTTTTTCTTTTCTTTTTTCTAATGAACTGCCCTAGCGCCATTACAAAAAGGAATGATTTATTTTTTTCAAACTGATGTACATTTCAGCAGTCTGTTTACCTCCTTTGTATGCCCCCCCCCCCCCCCCATTTTGAGCAATTCCCGCGTAAGCACTTCAAAACTATTTTACGTATTATTCTGTTTATGAATTAATTGTTGTATTTCTTATTTTTAGACTGGATATTCTTTTCGTTAGTTGAATAAAGTTATTAATGGGGACCCTGCCTAATACAAAACAATATATCCAAGCCCGTGATCACCTCAGAAAAGTTGACTAGATCGACGGCGCATTACAAATGCTGTATTTATTATTATTATTACCTAAATTAAGACGTGAAAGAACACACAACTCTTGCTCTATGTCCAGGCATAATTCTGGAAAAAAGTGGATGACCTAAATTCCACATGTTGAGTATTTACAAAATCATTAACTATTTTTGCATTCGTATTTTCCTTGAATTATGTTGTCAGCATAAAACATTGTTTACTCTTAGCATGATATTGCGGTTTATGGTTTATACGATACTGATCTCCATCGTTGTTTGATGATGATGATAATGATGATATATGATGATGATGATGATGATAGTAATGATGAGATGACAACAATAACAATTTTTCAAATGTACAAGAACCAAAATAAAACTAAAGAAACAGAAAAACTCTATAGTTAGCTTTGCATGAAAAAAAAGTTCAAGCATTTTGGGGGAAAGGTGTGGTTATTAGATATAACCAAATGATAACTATAAGGATTTAAGTTTAACCTTCCCCGACTAGGGACCATCATAATAATATCGTACCGTTTCTGTATGTGATAGCCATAATAGGTGGGTCATGGCCAAGGTTCTTTTCATCACCCGTAAGCCTGCTATTCTTAACATTACGGGCATTACGTAAGCAGTTCGACTGACCGTAGACTTATGCGTATATAGACGAAAGACGTCTGTTGGGAAGCTGGCGGTCATTGTTCAATATCGGGGGCCGGGGGGCACTTAGAGGTCAAAGTTCGCGTACGGTCACAATGCAAGCATGCCACAAGTTTGTTGATATATTCGATAAAAACAGTCGAGATAAAAAGGCACCGCGCGCTGCCATGAGAACAATAATGCGATGACAGACAAACAGCAGACACACTAACTTTCAACTGGTTAAACTAGTCGTACTTTTCAGACCTTGCAAGTTTTCCCGAGTGTTCTAAGCAGCATCTTCGTACCTACTTGATTACATCAGTCCCTGCTCACTGCATCATTCTACACCCACGGCGATAATAAAGCGACTTGAATTATGAACCATTGGCCTAATCCTCAAATATTATGTAAGCTACACTGCATATCTTGATTTTATGACAAATAGTTCCATGGATATCTCCTACGTAAAATAAGAGGCTTTCCCATATTCTGGTGAATGAACGCTTGTAGGATTTCTTCAATTCAAAATAATATTTGGCCTCAGATCTACCTGCACTGCTTGAGAGGCGGCCATGAGAGGCGGCATTGGTGTGGGGAGAGGGGCGGCACTAGTATACACTCGTTTTGAAGTTAGATACCAGCATTAAATAGATAATTTACTAGCAAAGGGGAATGCGAACACGTACGTGATAGTTTTTATATTAAATTTTCCCATCAAAACTATTTTTGTTCCCCCTCTCAACGTTGGCGTAGAGGCTAGGGTTTCCAGTGTCATGAAATTATTTTGAAATGAATGAAAAGAAAGACTACACGCGTCCAAAAAGGGGAACACTTCTAATTGTTCGTCGTGCAATACCATATCAAAGGTAGGTCATTCAAATGTAAATTGTATGGAGAAGTAATCAGACAAGAGCTGATTCTGCATGAACGTGTTATGAAAATTAATCATTCTCTATAGGTTCTCAAATTGTCTTTAAATAATTTCAGTGGATGGTTAGTGACTATACTGTCGAAATTAAAACATGACACCATTTATCGGTTGCATGGGACACGGGTTGCATGTTGACAGGAATGGCCGCCGTTAGTTTTTGTGAACCTTAAATAGCCCGAGAAAACTGATGTTTCATGTATCGTTTTCTCTTCATTATGATTAGAATGGATAAACTTGGCTTAATTTACGATCCGCTTTCTGATTTCATTCTGTTCAACGTGCGTGTACTCCCCAAACCGTTTATAAGTGTACATTCAAGGGATGTGAAATTTTAGTGCTACATTCGTTTTTCAAGTTTCCAGTTTCTTTATTGTTTTGAAATAAGCTGAAATTTTCCGGAAACTGCATGGAGCGGATATTAACTTATTTATGATGAAAAATAATTTAAACCATATGCCAACATTCATTTAACTTCTGTCAAATTTTCACATATTTCTGTCCTCTGGTGTTTCGCGCGCGTGCGCGCTCTCTCTCTCTCTCTCTCTCTCTCTCTCTTTCTTTCTCTCTCATGGGGTGTGCAAGTCCATGACTTAAATCTCATCCCGGTGAAACAAACATGAACATGAAATAATTGCTTTTCACCGTGTTATGCTACAAACATTAAACAAAAGTAGAAATCAAACTGAAAATACACGGAATGACAAAATAATGAATTACAGTATGAAATGATATGATAGCAGAAGAATTGCTTTATCATGACTTGTATGGCAGTCTAACCTGATCTCGCGCATGTCCATATTTCGCGTACCGGGCCATATCTCAAAACTAGGAAAGATTTCAAAAATCTGATAGCACCAACGGAAAGAGTAGGGATCTATAGACTAACCTTTCTTTGAAATCGAAGAAGGAATTGGGAAGTTATGAATGAAATATCGGCAAATTTTGCTGCATTTTACGTCCGTTCCGAAAAAAAATATATATATCTACCGAGAAGGGTCTAAAATTCCTCATTTCACAATGTTTCAAGTGGCAATTTCATCAAAATAATCAGTAAAATAGGATCAAATTTAATTCCACTGAATTTTGCCTTGCTATTGATGCAATCGTCGTGCCTTTTATGGATCTCTATTTTGTATTAACCATTTGTAAACTGCCGTGCGCGAAATAAGGACTCGCTGTTTTTTTTTTTTTTTTTTTTGGTAAACTTTCCCAGTTCCAGCGCACATGCAATGCGACATTGAATTTTGCGATCACAATATCTCGGGAACTCTCTGTAAATAAGTCTTCTTCTTGCGCTCATTTGTAGTCTAAGACTTTGCTTTCTCTTGGTGTCAATTGATCAAAATCTTTGGTAAAACTTGAGAAATTATGGATTGAAAATTGAGTTCTTTAGACATGTTAGAAAATTAAAATGTGCACGAAATCAGGTCACCCCGTGATATAACTTTAAGTAACACTGAATATAACTGGTAACATCAGAAGTATTAATGAAAATATCATAATCATAACGATGATAAAAAACATTAACGGGCAAAGTAAGAAAAAAAAAGTTGTCTTTTAGAAGATCGCGTCACACTATCGTAACTATTGACATGCATCGTGTGACATCGACATGTCGCCCGTCAGCGGAGTTGGGGGATAAAACTACCGGTCTGCTCTTGGCCGGAACCACGATCTCCCCGGCGATTGTGCCAGGCAATCGAGCGGGCAAACGCGGCAGTGTTCCGATTTCCGGGCCACTATTCTGATTGTGCTTGCAACTCAAAAAGATAGGTCGAACGTTCGAACGCATCCTGTTCGAGCGCGTTCCGAACGCAGTACTTAAGCGCCTCTCTATTGACTTCTTTGTTTAGAGTTAATCCGTGCGTTCGGGAGAGTGTGGGACCGTTCGAACGCATTTGTCACAGGGATTAGCAGAACAATAGAGTATCCCGAATGCGTTCAAACGGATGTGATATTAAATCTCTTGCGCCTTAATAGGAAACCAAGCAATTTGACAAGTTTATGTAGAGAACAGTAACAGGCATTTTATTCCAACTTTACAGGCCACAGCCATCTACCAAGCCAAGGAGAAACTCAAAGCCATCAAACAAGCCAAGAGAGGTGCTATCTCATCAGAGGAACTCATCAAGTACGCACATCGGATCAGCGCTACCAATGCTGTGGCTGCACCTCTTACATGGGAACCTGGTCAGTGTTGCCAATTTAACAAACAGATTGTAGTATTTGACTGGTCAGAGTTTTCATTGAGGCTCTTCATTAAAAATAGATATATTTTCTGCAAATATTGAACCCAAAGTGACCTCACAGATTTTCTGTATGTCTAGATTGCACCTAGATTTTAACTTGCAGAAGACAATTTGATTTAGGTATAACATGCATTTTCTATACACCCCAGCTCAATTTATCTTATGCTTAGTATTCAGCAGGTTTAGAACTGTAATGTTTGCCTCATATGCCCCCCCCCCCCCCCCCCCCCCCCCGCTTCAATCATAAGGTACCCTTTCTGTTATAGGATGAACCCTGAGATCCACCTTGACAATTCGCTTGTTTCACTTCTCAAATATGATGTCTAGATTGTGTTGTTTACAAATTTAAGTTATTTGGCACTGTACCCGGCCTGACAATACAGCTTCCACTTGTCTTGTTTTGCTCACCTATTAACACTATGAACATGGTGGACAAAGAAAGCGGACAAAATAAACAACCTCTCATTCTACCCTTCACAATGGTTCTGGTAGTCAAAAGAACATCCCTTCACAGCTATTATGTTTAATCATGTAGTTCCAGGTAAATATGCATGTGATACCTGTTCCACATATTTTAGACAGTAGCAGCGAAGGGATGTTCTTTTGACTACCAGAACTATTGTGAAGGGTAGAATGAGGGGTTGTTTATTTTGTCCACTTTCTTTGTCCATCATGTTCATAGTGTAAAGAGTTCCCTTTTTTCCTAGTAGCCATTAAACTCTGCATTACATCTCAGTTGTTTTGTTCCTCTCCAATCAGGTGACCCACGTAGACCATACCCAACGGATCTTGAGATGAGAATGGGCATCCTGGGAAGACTGAGTAATCTACCGCAAGTAGGAGTTAATGGAGCAGCTGGAGATGGTGCACAGAGTACAGGTAAGGTCCTCTCTCAGTAGTAAATTGTAATCACAGGTTCCATATTGCTCAAAGGGTTCATAGGGATTTTGTTGTTATGCCCTTACTAACTAATTTAAGGCCAATTCATGCCCCTCTTACTGGCTAGAAAAAAAGAAGAAAATATAAATAAACATCATGACTGCAGTTATTTCTTGTTACAAACTTGCAACTGTGTGGGGGGGGGGGGGAGATCAGTTTAAAAGGTGTTTTCAAGTACATTTATGCTATTTCAACATTTACACATGTATCATGGTCATTTTCTCTGTGGCTTGATGGTTTTATGCAAATAATGCACTTTTTTGCTTGCTTGCTTGTTTAACCCATTCGTGACAGAGGTCCACATTTTGTGGTTTGGCCTAATATCTTTTAATGCAAAGCCCTAAAAATCATACCAAATACATGAGCAGAAAGAGCAAAAAATTCTACACAAACTGTGCCCATTTTGGTTGCATCAATATTCATTGTTTGATGCTGAAAATTTTTTACAGGAAAATAAGCATTAAAATCCTTAAATTGGCAATGTGATAGAAAGTTTAAAATCACTGTTTTCCCCTGCAAATTGGCAATTTTTTTACTTCTCATAATTTCTGTCAATTTATATTCATTTCAGATACATGACGTTTTTTAAGAAAAAAGTAGCAATAAAATAAAAATGTTGGTGTTGCCAATTTGAAGAATAAAAGCTGATCAAATTAGTCTTTAAATAATTCCTGTCACGAATGGGTTAAGTTGTTGTGTAAGCCCCCCCCCCCTCCCCCCCCCCCCCCCCCTGCATGATCATTTTTTTTTCATGAGAGTAGAGCATAATCATAGAAGGGTTTATGGTTCACCGTGTGGTAAGGTAATCTCTATATAATAAAGAAAGTAGAGCAATATACAAAATTAAGGCAAAGCTTGAGTTTTCTGTCCCCTTCGTGACCTATGAATACAATGAATTTGAGTGTATTGGCAAAGTAGTAACAGTTCATCTTTATTTCTTTTGTGTGAATTTCACAGCAGGTGCAGCTGGGGGCCTCACCTGGAAACCTTCGAGTGAGCTCACAGCCAGTCTCAGTATGTCATCGGGGGTCAATCGTATCACAGGGGATGCTGGGATAGATCTCAATGTTCCTGGTCACGGCAAAGAGAATGAGGATGATGTGGAGATGATGTCATCGGACTCGGAGAGTAGTAGCTCCAGTGATAGCTTCTGATGAACAGTGGACTCTCTATCTCCTTGGACTATCGGCTGACTAAGCAGAATCCGTGTAAATACCGGTAGTCATCTTTGCGATGACAGTGACTGATGTATGAAATTCAGAAAGCCACAGCAGCATTGATAGATTCTAATGACAAGAAACTGTGAAGCTTTTTGCTGATTGTTTGCTTAACAAGCAATGCCGATTGGCACACTCACTCATTTGCCACATGTGCCGATTGGCACAAAACGATACACACAAAGTGGCAGAAGGATTGCTCTGCTCAACATAAAAGCTTTGAAAATTATCCATTTCTGGGCTTGATTAGCTGCATGACTACCCTTTGAAACCCTTTATAGATTCATTTTGCACTTGAAACACTTTCAATAATCCTAACCCATTGACTACTGAATTTTCAAATTCCCATTCCCATACAAGGACCACGTAGCTTTGGTAGGCATCAGATTAAAGCCTTTGGTAAATCCTCCTGTGAGATAAACAGTGTGGCACAGGGCAGTCCTTCACATGGCTCATGAAGAGTTTAAGTGGTCATTTTCAGGATCACGATAGCATGACACCAATACCACTTGCTAAAATTTAGAGGAATGCATCTGACGAGATGATCTGGTTCAGAAAGTAGCAGCTTCAGTGAGAGTTTCTGATGAGCAATGTATCCCCTTGCGGGCTGGACTTGTTCCTAATAGAGCAAACCATGGTCATCATTTGCAAATCATGTGAATATTACTATTGCTCTTTACATTGTAACTCATTCAGAATTATCATAGAAGAAATGGAATAAAATATTGAAAGTGTATGAGGACAGCCAGACAGCAGAGCAGAGAATATAGAGAGGAACAAATTTGGTCAGATGGTAGATCAATAAATTATGAGAAATTGTTTTACAATCTGTTTGTTAACCTGAGCCCACTCATGCCATGATATACAAAATTTATTATGTTTTGTAAATTGTATATACAGATAAGTGTAAATAAAAATAAAAACAAAAATATCTCTTCAAAGTCATAGATATCTTTTATTTGTATCAAATATATATATACCAAGATTGCATCTTCGACATTTTAAGATTTCAACATAAAATTAAATTCAGCAAGATTTGGAGAGGCATTATTACACAGACTATCATACAGATGAAATTATCAATGTTTAGAACACCATGAGTACACAAAATCATACATTATATAACACCTAAGTAGATCCCTGTCATTTGATTGGTTGTTTGATATTGATCATTTGTCCCATTGCACTATGACGTCATCATTCGTGCAATTGTGGCTCCATTTACCGTGCAATCTTGGATCCATACGATTTGCTCCATTGCACGAACGCCGAGAGCCCGGCGCGATACCGTACATAAAATGCTTGCGTTTGCAGTGTGCACCCTATGTGTGCACCACGAACAGCGAGCTAGCGTATAGCGCTAAATTGATTTATTGCGATTTGATCTATTTTTAGGTGTCATATAAAACAAATAATGAATGTCTTTTCATTCGTGCAATGGACAGAATATTTCATTCGGTGAAAGATGAAATTATTGATCCATTCAACGAGGCGCAGCCGAGTTGAATGGATCATTTCATCTTTCACCTCATGACATATTCTGTCCATTGTACTCATAAACATTCATTATTTGTATAATGTCATATGGAAATGAAATGGACAAAATTATTGACTTCTCATTGTGGCAAAACACATTCAATCACAGTAATAAACAATACATTGGAGTGACAATAAGGCAAGCAATTCATCGAAGAATATAAATCAATCTGTATTAATTCAGTCAAGGTCAAAGGTCATTTGAGGTCAATAAACTTAAATAATGTTGCAAAAATTTAACTGCAAGGTTAAGTTTTTGATTTTTCCCCCTCATTTCAAAAGTATTTGTTCAATTTTCATGAAACTGGTACACAAGGCTTATCAAGTATCAGAGATCATGTGGAAGGAATTTCAGGTCACAAGATCAAGGTCAAAGGTCATTTGAGGTCAATAAACTTAAATTATGTTGCAAAAACTTTCCCTTCATTTCAAAAGTGTTCAATTTTCATGAAACTGGTACAAAAGGCTTATATCAAGTATCATATATCATGTAGAAGGAATTTCAGGTCACAAAGTCAAGGTCAAAGGTCATTTGAGGTCAATAAGCTTAGATTATGTCTTCAAAAACTTAACCAAAATTTTAAATTTTTGAATTGTTACCCTCATTTTTAAAGGATTGGTTGGAATTCCAGGATACTTGTTTACATGAGATATCAAGTAACACAAATTATGTGGAACAAGTTTCATGTCAAAAAGTCAAGGTCAAAGGTCATTTGAGGTCAGTTACCATGAATTGTGTTGCAAAAGCTTTACATAAGGTTAAGTAGTATTCATTCAAATTTCATCAAGCTTCTTGAAAGGGGTTTCCAGGTATAACAAATAATTTGGAACCAGCACATTAAATACGTGTGCATGTACATGAAGCTGCCTTTTGTGCTAGATTTGACAAAGATGAAGTGTGTACCTCGATGAATATAAATTTGTAACTTCTTACATCATGGCAAATGCATGTAGTACATGTGCTCAAAACTTAATGTACAGTGGAAACTCAGTATAATGAGGTCCTTGGGACCATCAAAATTACCTTGTTAGAGCAGGAATCTTGTTATATCAGGATAAAAAAAACAATAAAATGCAAAGAGCTGGCATGGACCAGAATACCACCTCTCAGGAATATAGTTGTATTAGATCTCTTTACACTGAGTTTCCACTGTATTTGAAGACAGACTGAATTTCATTTGTCCAGCATCAGCATCTTTATTTTGACAAATTGACTATCTTTTCCTTTTCAGTTTTCAAAACATTATTACTAAAAGATGTGTGGAAGACCAAAGAAAAATTTTTTTAAGCATGACTGGTATCAACATAAACATATCATAAAACAATGTATGAAGTTAAGTACTACTCGTATTCCCTGCCTCAACAATACAAATTAATCCAATAAAACACACATAACACACAAAGTACACAAATAATATACATGTAATTACAATATCACACTTTTGCACGAAGATATTATACTGATTGTACAAAATGAACTGATTCACGTATGTCTCTTTGCAACTTTGCATACATTCATGACAAGTAGATGCACAGTTTGTGCATAAAGTTAACTTCCATTTCAACAGCAATCCCAATATCCTGAAACATTGCACAACGCATTCCAACCTCTGTAAAAAAGAAAGTAATATCTGTATCGTGTCCAAAAACATACCTCTAACATTTCAAATACCACCTTGTTGCAAATGAAAATGTGCTATAGAAATACAATAATTGCCCAAATGATGCCATAACCTCAGCCTCACACGCAAATACATATGAAGGAAATCAAAGCTCATGTTTTAGCATTGTCAACTTTTAAGTACTTCACTCTCATTCTTATCGGTAATGTGAAACATTATTATTTTTAACAAATGCCATCTACTGATTTGAGAAGGGCTCTACACTAACATTCCAATTGGGATTCAACAAGCAATTTTTAAGGTCTGTACGCATAGGGGCCCCCTGTGAAACTTTAAAATTTAGGGGTATGGAGGCAGTTTGGGTACCATATTATGCGACATACCTCTCTTCATGTGGAGTGATGGATTTGATATTCTTAAACAGCAAAAGCCCAAATTTACATAAGAAGTTTAACCCATGGCGTGGTTTTAACCCTTTCCTATCTTTTTTTAAAGTGTACATGCACTAAGCCCCCAAGCATCCACCAATACGCCTGAACATATGAAGGCCTCCTGAAGCCCTTAATTTTGTTAGATGCTCCCCAGGTGCGTATGTGCTAAACGCACATCAAAAGCAAGAAATCAGGATCAGTGTAACACATGTGCATAAGGAAAGGTCAAATCCGCTTTTAATGCATGAACTGATATTGATATTGAATCGTATTGGGGCTTCGGGAGGCAATAAAATGTTACCGAAGGAGCGGAGCCCAAATACACTTGGACTGAATGATGACGCTGTACCTTATATGCAAATGAGGCAAATCTGTGCATGCTACCTTTTCTTCTATACTTCAGGTACTTGATTTGTCTATGACGTGTGCGCATGGGCAGTGTGCACTTATTTACGCTTCTTTTAGTACGCTTATGAGTAAGCCTTGCCCACGGTTTGAACCTCCTTTGTGAATTCAGGCCTGTGGATGAAGAGAGTTGACACCTTCAGGGTACTATTGAGAAATAGTGCTTTTGATTTGAGTCTTGGCTGGGATAAATACTGCACATGGCCAATGATAAACTATAAATAGAGCCTTGAAAGATTTAGAGAAGCACTGAAATAGGGTGTCATTATTCAATGAAACAGTAGTATATACCGTTCAGTGTTTCCTTAATATGCACAATAGGCTGAGGAGAGAAGAACGATGTGGGGTGCTATTGAGAGAGCCATTTCTGTATGGTGTCTCTGATTTGAGTTCTGGCCTGGGTAAGCTGAGATGGATCATCCGGTGATGCAGGGTACATGTTTGCGCAGTGGGCCGTCCCTGCGAGTGAAGATAACACACACAAATATTATTATTATGAACATATTTACATAATAATGTATATTATCATCATCATCACCATCATCATCACCATCATCACCATCATCACCATCATCATCATGATCATCATGATCATCATCATGATCATCATGATCATCATCACCATCATCACCATCATCACCATCATCATCATAATCACCATCATTACCATTATCATCATCACCACCATTATCATCATCACCATTATCATCATCATCACCATCATCACCACCATTATCATCATCACCATTATCATCATTATCACCACCATCATCACCATCATCACCATCATCATCATCATCATCATCATCATCATCATCATCATCATCACCATCATTACCATCAGCAGCAGCAGCAGCAGCAGCAGTAGCATCATCATCATCATCATCATCATCATCACCATCATCATCATTATCACCATTATCATCATCATCATCTTGACAGGATATCATTGTAGAAATATCCCTGAAAAGGACTGCCCTTCAAATGCCCTCAAATGCAATATAAGACAAGAAATAGCTGGAGCGTTAAGCCCCACTTTCAAGCCCGATTTGTGTGTGGTCCCATACACTCATTTCGGTGTGCAGTGCAAATGCAGGGGGGGTGAGTAAAGTCCTAAATTTTGATAATCCTCAAATTTTACACTAGGCCTGCATTGATATACAACTAAATGAAACCTTTTCAGTTGTCTTGATGACAGGAACTCACCTCTAACAATGCATAATACGAACATATGAGTTGGAAAATATCATTGTACACTATTTGTACCCTTATGTTTTGGTAAACTATTACAAACCATTTATGTAAATTGCTGAGTACATATCAGTGGACTTGAGGATGCCCAAAGCATGCCAGGGATCTATGGATCCATTGGGGAAAACAATGTTGAAAGCTTGGATATCCCTCCCTCCATAGTTTGTATTGGTGAAGTTTACACCGGCCTGGTTGGTCGTTTTGTTGAACTGCTTCCCGTAGATGTCCTCACACATCTGAATGGAGAAACTGAAGGAAGATAGAACAAAAGAGAAATATATTAATGGTAAGCATAATGATGGAAATTCCTAAATGATAAGTACACCCTGTACCAATCAGGGACTTTTATTATACTGTTCAACAGATTTGTATCAAGATTGCATGTACCCATAATTATACTGCAACATCTATTGTCGCCCAGCTGGCAGAAGGGTATAACTCGAGCCCAACACAAATTGTCCGGCTGGTAGAAGTGCGTTACGTCATGTGCGACACTGTACTTTTCGCATATAGCTCGCTCAAGTTAATGCTATTCTGCTTTCCAGGCGATCGTCACAGTTAACCCATTTGTGACAGGAATTATTTAAAGCCTAATTTGATCAGCTTTTATTCTTCAAATTGGCAACACCAACATTTTTATTTTATTGCTACATTTTTCTTCTAAAAAGTATGTATCTGAAATGAATATAACTTGACAGAAATTATGATGAGAAGTCAAAAAGTTGCCAATTTGCAGGGGAAAACGATGATTTTAAACTTTCTATCACATTGCCAATTTAAGGATTTTAATGCTTATTTTCCTTTAAAAAAATTTCAGCATCAAACAACGAATATTGACGCAACCAAAATGGGCACAGTTTGTGTAGAATTTTTTGCTCTTTCTGCTCATGTATTTGGTATGATTTTTAGGGCTTTGCATCAAAAGATATTAGGCCAAACCACAAAATGTGGACCTCTGTCACGAATGGGTTAACACTCTTCTGGGGAGCGTTTCATGAAGTGTCTTGTCAGTAATCTTTACTGACAAATTTGCTCTCAGCTAATCACATGCAAAGATTTCTGTAGCTTATAACAGTTGTCAGTAAAAATCACTAACAAGACACTTCATGAAATGCTTCCCTGGTCCCCAGCTCAAATTCAATTCTTGTTACCTGAGAGGAAAATGCTGTCCAAATGGCTGCTGATCTGTGTCTGTTGTCTGATAGAATCCAAACTCAGTACAAGTCTGGTATGTCCACTGTCTCCCTACAAATGAAAATAAAAGACGCATGGCATAACTCATGCATAGATCACTGAAGCAAATAAATTGTTTTGGACAATCTGCATGTTATCTATGCGTATTGCATGTTACCATGTTACCATAATAGAAGTTTACGTCCCTGTCCTGGGAACTATACTATTTTTTGCCGTCCATCTAATTTCATGATGGCACGATATATCCTTAAAAGTTACAAATGGTAGTGGTACGCAAGCAAAGAACTCTTTGTCATATATTATTGGTTTTAGCTGTAAGATTTTCCACAAAGGCTGAGTTGCTGTGAATTTTTTTCTTCAAGTGAAATATCAAACAAATGCAAGTCAAAAAATAGTTTGTGTTGTAGGACAGGACAGTAAACTCCAACTCCCATTGCCAAAATGGCAATGTGAAATACGCAGAAAGTACACCCATGTGTACTTTCTATGTATTTACTCTTTCAAGCAGGCTTCTCACCAGGGGAGCTTTTCATGAAGAGTTTTGTCGGTGATTTTCACTGACTAATTTGCTCTCAGCCAATCAGAGGCGAGGATTTTCAGTAGCTTATAACAGTTGTCAGTGAAAATCACCGGGATTTTCAATACACGTAGAGGAAACATACCATTTGGCAAGGAGGACAAATTAACACATGGTACAGAAAATTGAACGCGTGGCCTTGTTTTGGTTGGATAACTTTTGATATAAAAAGTGCCACTGGCAAATGATTGGCTGCACTTTCATGCTTAAATTTACACATGGTGGTATTTCCCCTTCTAAATTTACCCACGATTGAAAAAGTGTTCTTCAATTTTACACATGGTGGTCCCGCCATGTGCAAAGGTCCTGGCGAGAAGCAAGCTTACAAGGTTAAACAAGGTCAAAACTTAAAACAAAATTTACAGGGATACAAGGAATGTAAATGGCTTAAAAATACTTTTTTGTGATTCACATTAAAAGTATTTTGTGATTCACATTTCTTGTTCTTACCTCCCACTCCAGCTTCACTATCCCACGATGTTTCTTTCATCTCAGCAATCATCTTATCATATGACACATCAACGCATTCCCCATCATTCAACAGCGCACTCACAGCCGCATACCGCGAAAGCTCCGAGCCTAAAGACTCGTTGGCCATGATGTCACATAGGGTGTCAATGGTGAAGTTGGTACCACCACCCTACATAAAATAAAAAATTAAACATTATGATTAATGGCCATGTTACTTTGGTCACAGTTCGTTTTTCAGAAGGTTCGTTATTCCGAAGGTTCGTTTATTCCAAAGGTTCGGATTAACGAACCCTTTTTCATTTTTGGACTAATGAACATCTAGGTATACGCAATTTGCGCGTTTCAGAATAACGAACCTTCGAAATAACAAACCTTGGGAATAACGAACCTTCGGAATAACGAACATCACTTGTTATTTCTACCATTCTGCAATATACTTTAAAAATTACGACGGTGGATTGTGATGTTGTTACTGTCACCCTACATAAAATAAAGGTTGAAAAATGATGCATAACAGTAATTTTGTTAATTCCACATTACATTAAAAAAAGAAAAGGAAAAATGGAAAACCTAATGGTGTCAACTATATTGTTACTTCTACCTTACATTATCTCTTTATTTTAAAGTCCCCAGTTTTCAGCGATACGGAAAACAGAAAATTTCACTGAATTTGGGAAGAACAGGGAATTCATGGAATTTCACAGAAAACACGATTTTTTAGGCCAAAAAATTTGAATTTATGAATGATGTTGTCCGCCGATTGTTTTCTAGATCAAGTGAGGGGATTTGACTAATGTTTTTGACTTCCTTCACACAACATCATTCATAAATCAGCCATTGGAGATCATGTTGCTACCAATAATCACTCCATCCAATGGGACAAGAGCCGTGTTCTTGCCAGAGAAGATCATCGCTCATCAAGATGGATAAGGGAGGCGATACACATCAGAAAAACTCCCAACACCATAAACAGAGACTCGGGCCAATACATTCTCTCACATGTATATGATACCATTCTCTCACGGTCTACAGATTTAGTACAAGGCCACCCTGTGCCAGTAGCAAATGGGTTAAATTCATTTTAACGTTGCCTGGATTTGACTATAGATGGCGCTTCACGCAATGCTTGCACATATCCCACTGGGCAGTGCGGTGACTGGTATGAAAGAAGAGTTTGTTCAGTAGGCTTGCTCACACCCACTCTCGTGTATGATGCACGATGCATAATGCATAACACACATGAGGATATTGACTTCGGCATATGTCCGCATCTTCGTCTGTGATGCTCGATCTCAATAACACACAGGTAAACGTGTATAGTTCGCACTGAACTGTCAAGGCGCTGCTCAGTGGGATTTTCACATGCATTGCCTGAAGCGCCATCTATACATAAAGTCCAGGCAACTTTAATGAACATAAGGCTTTGTTAGAATGCTCAAACGATGTTCCAAACATGCCTTGTGAGCGGTATATCTATGGTAACCTGTCACTATCTTCACCAAAAACATACATGTACAATGTAGAAGTAGGGTTTGCATACCTCGAAGGCCTTGTTGTCCTTGTTATATTGCACAATTTCCATGAAGTTTCCAGCCAAAGTTTCATAGAAGTTTGCTACATCATTCATACTTGAGCCATTCAAGGGACTACAAAGACTATAATTGAAGAAAAAAAAAAAGATGAAAGGAAAGTGGGGAAAAATTATTTATAACAAATCGAAGACAATGTGGGGTTATGGTTTCTTTTGTATGTATAATTATAGTTCAGTTTCAACCCATCCAACAAATATGAAACTTAAGTGGCTTTGTTTTAGAAACCTTTAAAAGAGTTCTTCAGCACATTGATACAAGTGGCACGCACTTGATATCATGTACATTTTATTGCAAGCTCTTAAGATGTCCCATTTGTTGGTTTAAAGTGGGATGTGATTATAGACCTGCGGGGTGTTTCACAAAGACAAAGATTGACTCAAATCATAACTATGGCAGGCCATTCATGCCACTGCTTCATGCTTCATGCCAATGCTTTCACCATTGGTCTCTCAAGGGATGAGCAAATCATGGTCACATATTTGCAGAATTTACTTTTTTTGTTTCTTCATCAATGAACTATAAAAAATTGTCAATTCTGCAGATTTGTGACCATGATTTGCAAATCCTTTGAGAGATCCATGGTGAAAGAGAACAGTGGCATGAATGGCCAGCCATAGTTAAGTGCGATTTTAGTCAATCTTAGTCTTTGTGAAACACCCCCCTGTCCAGTTTGGGTGCTGTTTTCTTTGCTTATGTTTAAATGGGGGGCTTCAAGCATGCCCAACAAAAGCACCAACATCTCAACGCACCTGACTCACTGCATAACCTATTGAATCATCTTTTCTTCTTATTTTGGAAGCCCCCAAGTTATGGATGACCTAAACTACAGTGTTCTGAAACCGAATTTGTCTATAAGGACACTGAAACGTATCATTGGGTGATTACCAAAGACACTAATATCTAATGTTGAGATGAGCTAAAAAGAACTGTAATCAATATGAAAATTTTCTACCTTTCTTGCCCCCCCCCCTCCCCCATTTACACATCTCTCAATCCAGGAATCTAATATATTCATAACAAATCCAAGAAAAAAATGTAGTTACAGTTTCCTTTCTATGTATAAATTTGAGGCAAATCATTTCAGTTTCAACTCATCTAAGAAATATGAAACTTAGGGGGCTATGTACAAACAACCTTCACAAGAGCCCTAACATAATGCATCTACTCCATACTGCATATATTTTATTGCAAGCTCTTGAGAAATGTCCCATTTGTCTGTATAAAGTGGAATGTGATTATGTTACTGAAACATAACGAATTATTACCAAAGACCCCAACATCTAATATCTAACATTCCAGATGAGCTGAAAAGATGTAAGCTTTACATAAGAATGCATTCTTACCTGATGTTCAAGAAATGTAATTAATATGAAAAATTAATATCTTTTTTTCCCCTTTATTTACACATCTCTCCACAGATCTATCAATCCAGGAATCTATATACTTTACTTATCTAATGGGTTCTTGTATTGTGCTCATATCTGTCAGACACTCCTGGCACTCCAAGGTTAATACCCCAGCTTTAGCATGGCTGCCATTAAGGCGCTCTAGCATTTCAAGGAAATTCTTCCTACTGGGTACCCATTTACTACACCTGGGTCAAGAGTGTCTTGCAAAAAGACATCGGTCCAAGGCAGGACTTGAATTGCAGTGATCTACAGTCCGGCGACATATCCACTCGACTATGACACCTCTACCTGTCTATCTGTATATACATGATACATCTATCCAATTGTTCATCTTATAGAGTACCGAAGTGTGACGTCATCAAATTTTGATTTTTGCATTTCAGCATTTTCATGACTATATTCCGGCAGAGCATGATGATAAACCTCCACAAACCAAATTTGACGTGAATCGGTGGCCTATGGTATGGCCATATGAATGCCTAATTATCCCCAGTGAAATCAGTGTAAATTGGCCTGGTTCATAATTGTTTAGAACCAGGCCAATTTACACTGATATCAATGGGGCTAGGTAGGTATTCATGTGGCCTCATATCGGGTCCCTATGAGCCAATTCTCATAAAATTTGGGCTGTGGATGTTTTTCATCACGCTCCATCGAGACATGGTATCCGAAATTCCGAAATTCAAAAAAAGTTTTTTGTGACGTCATCGGTTCGGTGCCCAATTCTCTGTACATTATGAGTCATAAACCTCAGTGAAAAAGGATCATTCAACTGCTGACACAACGAGCACAATCAATGTTACTGGATCAATTCAAAAGGAAAGGGGTATGCATAGGACTGGAAAAATACCAAGTTTTGCTCTTACTTAAAGATTTTGGAGAGAGTCTGCCATCCTGTCATGTGCATCATGAGACGTTCGATGTCGTGGGTAGCAGCCGTGATAGCATCATTGCACTTTGACCCAACTTGGCTGGTTGCTAACGAGTCACGTACCACAGTCAAGTACTCTGGATATAATGAAAAATATAAAGGAAGATGAATCTGTTTTTTTCTTTTGAAAGCTAACCCTAGTTTCCGCATTACCGGTAAGTCCCCTCTCCTCGATCATATTCATAATTCAGTTCCTCTATTCAAACCTTATTCGGAATTGGTACAGTACTTCTTATCACAGCATTTTTCTCTTTGGACACTGTTGCAACAAAATATCCTCAAATTACAGATTAACCCATTCATGACAGAGGTCCACATTTTGTGGTTTGGCCTAATATCTTTTGATGCAAAGCCCTAGAAATCATACCAAATACATGAGCAGAAAGAGCAAAAAATTCTACACAAACTGTGCCCATTTTGGTTGCGTCAATATTCGTTGTTTGATGCTGAAATTTTTTTAAAGGAAAATAAGCATTAAAATCCTTAAATTGGCAATGTGATAGAAAGTTTAAAATCACCACTTTCCCCCTGCAAATTGGCAACTTTTTGACTTCTCATCATAATTTCTGTCAATTTATATTCATTTCAGATACATGATGTTTTATAAGAAAAATGTAGCAATAAAAGAAAAATGTTGGTGTTGCCAATTTGAAGAATAAAAGCTGATCAAATTAGGCTTTAAATAATTCCTGTCACGAATGGGTTAAAGGCTGCTCATAAGCTGATCATGTGATGCTTCTGAGGTTACCTGGAAAGTCAAGCTGAGCCTGGACAGGTGCGCTAGTAGCAATGGCCCCAACCACTAGATGAGGGTACTTGAGTCTGAACCATGCCGATAGTGAGCCTACAACAAAAAAAAAAGGTGTCAATACAATAAGCCTGTTAATGGATACAGTAATCTAATAATGATGGAGAAGTTTATCATACCGGGAAAGTCTTTTCTGCCATGGAAGACTTGTCCACATCGTAACCAAAGGTAGAACTCGAACTTACCTGGGTAGGATCCTCCAAACGAGATCCATTTATTGGTCTCCAGTTTCATCTGTTGACCAATGACTGTTCTGAAGTGGGCCAGATCAGCTAGAGCTTGCTCACTACTTAGGTACTGTAAGTTATCAACACTCATGTCCCTGTGAAATCAGCAACAACAAAAAAGTTAAAATTAGGATTCATACAGCATGATGAAATGGCATATCATAGCATGATTAATTTCTACTGATGATGACTGTCCCAACCCCCCCCCCTCAAAAAAAAAAACACAACTGGCATTTGTGTAAAGATTACAAAAGAAATCGTTCGGCAATAGTAAAGGTCCTACCGCAGGGCTCGACACTAAAAGGCGCCTTTGACACATGGACCCCCAAAATTTAGGTTCGGACCCCCTTCCCCCCCTCCCCAATTGAACAATTTTAACACAGGGCTCAACAAACACAGAGCCCAGAATTTCAATTCGGATCCCCTACCAAAAAATTAATGAAGGGCCCTAGTTGCAACCAGATCATCCAATCAAATCTCCAATTCCATTTTAAAACAGTATACACAAATTTTAAAAAATGATATGCACTTTTACCAGAAGAATATCAATGCATAGAAACCTTTTATCAATATCTCCCTGCAGAATGTCCGTTTATCAATGAATGTCTCCTCCTGCAACATGTACTTGTAGTCCCAAGATGATTCTGATGAAGTGACTTTTAAGATAACCTCTTAATTATTTTGTGTAGGATATACTGAATGAACAAATCATTTTTGACATTCCTGGAGGTTTTATGAAGTGTCTTTGTCAGTAATTTTTACTAATAACTGTTATAAATTATTGAAAAACTTTGCATCTGATTGACTGAGAGCAAACTTGTCAGTAAAAATCACTGGCAAGACACTTCATGAAATGCTTCCCTGTACACACGTGTGACCAGCCTAGATGAGTTTTATCCAATGGTCAAAATCAAACCCTTTTAAAAATTTTTAGCCTCTTCTCAAAAAATTTACCCCTAAACAAGTTTAACTTTCTCAAACATATCCGAAGGAAGGTCTCTGTCACGTTTTTTTTAAATCTTTGTCAGAAGAGATTCATGCAGTATGAGGCTAGATAACATCCATACTAAGGATGTGGAAAAGGATACCATGTTAACAAACTAAAAAGCATACCCTTTTTCCGTTTTTTTTTCTTCCTTTTTGGCACATGCACCCTAAACACATCTTGCTCCTGACATACCTTAGCGGGCAAAAAAATAACCTTTTCATACGTTTTTCTTGTCACGCGTATGTACAGCAATATAACTGACTGAACTTCCCCCGCTGAACTTACTCTGTGGGATGACTCTTGCCGTAGAAGCGGTGTTCTAGCATGATACAGAATGCTTTCATCTCCCTGGCATACTCGATCCACGCCCCTTCCACCATCCAGATGGGGCTTGCTTCACCCTCTCCGCCTATCATCAAGAAGACCGGTCCTCCCGGTGTGTAGAAGGTGTCGTTTATGAAGTAACGCTGTGTTAGAAAGAAAATGAAACAAGTTTCATTCTATTTAATGATGACTATTATTGTAAATTTCTCTGAAGATTTTTTTTCTTAAATGTCTATCAATGTGTCTCCATTCCTTCATTCTTCTTTGCCTCTCCTTTCTCTTTGTTTATTCTCTCTCTTTTTCTTTGAAAGAAATGAAAGTATCATGTTTTTCATACCATGTATTTGATAACACTGAAATTATTGAAAGGTACCGTCTGTCAAGACCGCTTATCCACAATCTATGTGAGCTTCTAGATGAAGACCTGAAACGTCTGACACGTCGATCTCAAGCTCTCCCTGTAGCCCTACTTTCCATAATAGAATGTTTAAATGTGGCATAATTGCCTTTTGACCTCAGTCTTGTGTTGTTAATGTAATATTTCAGCTGAAACTCAATATTGTATAAATTAAAGGAAATATTTGTACACCTTTTCATCTTCATTGTCCATGCATTAAGTGCTGACATCATGCGCAGGCCCAACTGCGGTCATGATTAGATGATTGGCTCCGCCAACTGCCACTTGGTGCTATCAACAGTTTTAAAACGTCGAGCTATATTAGCAGGCCTGCATTTCTGTATTAATGAGGCATTTCTCCTGTCATAACTATCTTTTGCATGAAAACCATCTGCAAGCATGGGTCAGAGAACATCATGCGCAGGCCCAAATGCGCATGTGATGGGTGGAGTTGGAGTGTATGTAAGCGAATCATGATCAGATCATGGGATGTGCAGTGAGAGGAAATGTTACAAAGTCATGATGTAAAAAATAAGTTATGTATAGTTTAGATGATAGGCTCCGCTTACTGCCACATTGTATGTGCTATCATCAATTTACAAAGTCGATCTAGGCAAAATATTAGCAGGCCTGCATTTCTGCATTAATGAGGCATTTCTCCTGCCATAACTATCTTCTGCATGAAAAGCATATGCAAGCATAGGTCAGAGACTTTATTGATATTCATAACAATTAAGGCTGACATCATGCGCAGGCCCAACTGCGCATGTGATGGAGTGGAATAGGAGTGTATTTAAGCGAATCATATGAGATGTGCAATGAGAGTCAATGTTACATAGTCACGATCTAAAGAATCAGTTATAGTTTAAATAATAGGCTCCGCCTACTGCCACTGACTTGTACGTGCTATCAATAATTTAAAAAACGTCGAGCTATACGAAATATTAGCAGGCCTGCATTTCTGCATTAATACGGCATTTCCCCCATCATGACTATCTTTTGCATGAAAACCATCTACAAGAATGGGTCAGAGACCTGATATTGACAACAAAATTTTTCACTGAAGCTACACTCGATCTACAGCTGCGCATAATCAAACGAATGGGCATTGGTAATCGCGTCATCCAGGTGCGGCTCTATGGGGGGCAGGGGTGACGGCCCCTATATGATATTTCGATCAAAAAGGGAAAAAAGGAGGAAAAAGAGAGATAAAGAAGACTTCAGAGTAAATGGGGAACGAAAGGGCTGTTGGTCATGCAAATATTTACCTTTAAAGTTAAAACGTATAATAGGGTTAACTATATGCCACATAAGCAAGAAGCGTAAGGCCAACTTCACTAGTAACGAGCCACAAGTCTTGGTAGAGGAAGTTGAGGCCAATAAGGCAATACTATTCTCAAACTTCAAAGATCCCAGTTCATCTAAGCAGCAGAAGGCCAAATGGGAAGAAATCGCCAAAAAAGTGAGCATCGTTTCGCCCGGCAGGAGAAGTGCAGATGAAGTAAAGAACAAGTGGTCAAAGTACCAATCAGTGGTCAAGTCCAAGGCGAGCGAGCTCAGGAGGCAAGCATTAAGAACAGGGGATGGGCCACCTCTCGACCACACACTGGACGAGGTGGATAAGAAGCTGTTGGTCATGCAAATATTTACCTTTAAAGGTAAAATGTATAATAGGGTTAACTATATGCCACATAAGCAAGAAGCGTAAGGCCAACTTCACTAGTAACGAGCTACAAGTCTTGGTAGAGGAAGTTGAGGCCAATAAGGCAATACTATTCTCAAACTTCAAAGATCCCAGTTCATCTAAGCAGCAGAAGGCCAAATGGGAAGAAATCGCCAAAAAAGTGAGCATCGTTTCGCCCGGCAGGAGAAGTGCAGATGAAGTAAAGAACAAGTGGTCAAAGTACCAATCAGTGGTCAAGTCCAAGGCGAGTGAGCTCAGGGGACAAGCATTAAGAACAGGGGGTGGGCCACCTCTCGACGACACACTGGACGAGGTGGATAAGAAGGTGCTAGCCGCAATAGGACAAACTGGCCTCGAAGGTAAGTACAAGTTTCTTACTATTTTGTCTGCACTTTTATTCCCGTATAGAATCAGAATATTAAGAAAGTGTGAAATAAAATTTAAAAAATAATGTAAATACATGTATATTTGAATATAGGCGCAATTCTCGACAATTATTGTGTCCATAGCAATTTGGAGAAAAAAAAAAAGAAACGATCATTTTTCAATAAGATATATGTTATATGTTTTACATATCATAAATTTATATGTCACATTTCACTGATTAAGCCTGTTTATTATTTATTCCAGGTATTAATGGTGGCATTGATATCGCCGTGGCTGCTTCATCGATGACACCTGCGTCAACGGCTCTCAGACTTGCAGAATCGGACATACTGTCGACATCAACTGCACCAGGCTCAGCACCACGGCAGCAATCTACCACGAAGGCAGGCCCGGGGCACAAGAAAAAGAAAGAGCCTACTTTCTCACAGCAGATCCTCACTGTAGAAAAGCAAAAACTTGATCTGCTTTGTCAAATCCTCAAAGTACAGGAGGAAAAACTGAAGGTAAAATAATGTCAAATAATAAAGATTTATTTAGCGAAGTTACTTTAAACTACGCTGCGGTGTAACGGAGCTCCCAAAACATGTCCATGAATTGACTTTTTAAATCATAGTTTTCACTTCATATTGAATACACCATCAAAATGACAAGTGATAATCATGTCAAAATATTTACATGTAAGTGTCAAGTGGTAACGGATTCTATTATTGTACGTCTAATGTTCCCGTTTTCTATTTTTTCCCCCTCAGGTGGAAAAGGAGCGGTTAGCGGAGGAAAAGGGGAGACGCTACCTAGAAGGGCGGAACCTCGAAGTAGCTAAAGAGATGCTGGAACTGAAAAAAGCAAATGAAAAATGAGGTGCAGGCACTGCAAGTAAATCGAATATAAAAGATTTTTCTGTATTCATTGCATGACGTATTGGCAAATGGGAGAATGAGAAGAAGAGAAACATTGATACATGTAATAAGATTTGAAATTTCATAGCGAGTCGACTGTTTCCAAGACTGAGTCTACAAACCCACTTCAGGAGAGTGAGAGGAAAGAGAGAAGAAAAAAGCCAAGCAATCAGATAAAGAAAACACATATAAGACTTGTATTAACCAACTGCCGTGGATTACGTTCCAAAGTAGGCGATATGGCAGTTCTTATCGACAGTCACAAACCAGACTTTGTTTGTGGTACAGAGTCGTGGTTAGATATCAGTGCAGGAAATGGGGAAGTTTTCCCCGTCAACCACACCATCTTTCGGAAGGACCGTGAATCAACCACGATAGGTGGTGGAGTCTTCTAAGTAGTGAAAGGGGACCTTGTAACTACCTGCTGTAAGGATACAAGAGACTGTGAATTAATTTGGACTGAAACTAAAGTAAAGGGGTGTAAGCCCCTCATAGTTGGAGTTTTCTATCGTCCGCCTAATGATGTCAATGGTGAATCCATCAATAAATTTGGTCAATCCTTTTTGGACTTAGGTAACAAAATCAGTTCGCACACGTTAGTTCTTACAGGCGACTTTAACCTGCCAAACATCTCATGGGAGAATTGCTCCACCATACCTGGTAGGGGCGGTAGCAGTAGAGCTGCAGACAAACTTTTGTCTATGGTCGGGGACATGGGTTTGTATCAACATGTCAACAAACCCACTAGGAGGCAAGGCGAGACTGAAAATATCTTAGATTTAGTCTTCACTAATAATCCTGAAATAGTCGAGAAACTGTCTGCCACTGAGGGCATTGCATATCACAACTCAGTGGTAATCGACTTACGTTTTGCTCCCGTTAGAAAGCGGCCAATAAAGAGGAAAGTTTACCTCAGGGATAGAGCAGACGTTGATGCTATTATAAATGATCTACACAACTTTTCTGAGCGATACTTTCAATCAATGATGGGGAAAGGGGTTAATGAGAAATGGGAAGCAATCAAATCTGCTATTAAGGAAACCATGGAGAGACATGTACCCCATAAATATACCTCAAGCAGATTCAACCTACCATAGTTCAACCGTTCCTTAAGACGTACGGAGAAGAAGAAGCAAAGGTTGTACAATAAAGCTGTGAAATGCGGGAGACCTGATGATTGGGAAGTCTTCAGACAATGTAGGAAGGGCACACACAAGCCTATCAAGCAAGCTAGGTCTTCTTACATCAAGGACTTCCTGGGTAATGCCTTACTCGAGTCTCTGAAAAGTTTTTGGACTTAATCTCAAACGTCTCACTGGCGACAGCCATAGCATTTCCGACTTGGAAAGTGGTGGCCACTTATTCAGTAACGATGTGGATAAAGCCAACTTATTGAATGATCAGTTTAAGAGTGTTTTTGCCACGGAACTTAATAGTGACATTCCTTCTTTGGGTACCAGCCCCTACAGGAGAATTGGTCACCTTACCATCACCAAAGGAGGGGTTGAAAAGCACTTAAGGAATCTGAATACAAACAAAGCACCTGGGCCTGATGGCATTCCACCCTGGTTTCTGAAGATTGGGGCAGTGCAATTGGCTGCTCCTTTACAGGATCTGTTTCAGTCTTCAATAAACATGGGATCAGTACCTAAGGGGTGGAAGGAAGCCAATATAGCACCTATCTTTAAGAAAGGGAACAGAAGCTCTCCTGCCAATTACCGGCCAGTCTCATGGACATCAGTGGTCTGCAAGGTAATGGAACATATTCTCCATAGTCATGTCATGAAACACTTGGAGAGCCAGAGTATCCTCATGGACTGCCAGCACGGTTTCCGAGCAAAAAGATTGACAGAAAGTCAACTCATTTTAACAATTCATGATATCAGTGAGGAGTTGAATTACAACAACCTTGTGGACGTGGCCTTGTTGGATTTCTCGAAGGCTTTCGACAAAGTCCCCTACCGTTGACTCATAACCAAACTTCAATATTATGGTCTTGGGGGGGAAATCACTACGTGGGTGGAAGACTTTTTGAGGAATCGAACTCAAAAAGTAGTCATCAACGGACAATCTTCGGCCCCTGCCTTAGTAACATCCAGAGTCCCGCAGGGAACAGTGACTGGGCCATTGTGGTTTCTACTGTACATAAATGACTTGCGGAGTAATATAACTTCAAAGTCTAGGTTGTTTGCAGACGATTGTATTCTGTACACACCGGTGACAGCAGAGCATGACATCAATACACTACAACAAGATCTCCAGTCACTCGAACTCTGGCAAGATACCTGGATGATGAACTTTAATCCCAGCAAGTGCTATACAATGACTATTGGGAAAAGGAACCCACCTTGGACTGTGTGACATCCCATCTATACCTAGGTGTGCACATCTCTAATATGTTGAGCTGGAATACACATAACCAGGAAGCCGTTTCCAAAGCCCAGAGGACCCTGAACGTCGTTCGGAGGAATCTGTGGAGTTGTGACGGGAAAACCAAAGCTATGGCTTATCTGATGCCGGTGAGACCACTGCTCGAGTATGCAGCAGCAGCTTGGGATCCATCCACCAGGACAAACATCCAGTCACTGGAAAGAGTTCAACGACAGGCCGCCAGATTTTGTACTGGCAACTATCTTAGGGAAAAGGGCTCTGTTACTAAAGCCCTTAACGATCTTGGTTGGGAATCCCTTCAGACAAGAAGAAGGAACCAAAGACTCTGCATGCTGTATAAGATGAATAATGGATCAGTCAATGTTCAATTAAATGATTTCGTCCAACGAAATACAAGAGCTACAAGGGGGAACAACCAGAAATTCCACCAGCTCCGCAATAGGGCCAGGGTTTTTCAAGACTCATTCTTTGTTACTACTGTAAGGGACTGGAACAACCTTCCTTCATCCATTGTTAATAGCCCTTCCTTGGAAACATTCAAATCCAAACTAAAGCAATTGCAATAAGTCATTCTACACGCAGTGCACTTCTCACTTCATCAAGTTAGCGTGGATGTGTCGGGAAGAGACATTTTGCTGACCAATCCTTTCAGATTCAGATTCAGAGAAAACGGATGAACAGAAAGTAATAGAGAGCAGAGAGAGAAAGAAAGAGTGAAAGAGTGACAGACAGACAGAATTAAGGGAGGAAGAGTTAGAGGTTAGATTTTTGTAAGCGTATGCAGAATGACGAGGAGGAAAATAATTAGAAGTTCAGGAGAAAAAGGAGATAGCAAGGGAAAGCGAGGGGTTTGTGAAGCAGGGGAAAAGAAATGGAAAATAATTGGACATAAAATTAAAATGGCATTTTAATTAATTTATTTTAATGTGAAATAGGTTACACAAATTGCTCCCTGTCCCAAACCTCTCTCTTGTTCCGCCATCCTCTAACAAGAAAGAGGTTTGGGGCAGGGAGCAATTTGTGTAACCTATTTCACATGTTGAAATTGAGGACTAGCAGCTTGATCATCTCAGCAATAAAGAAAGTAGAAGGCACAGGGTGGACTTAATAGCTATAATATAGACATTATTTTAATAATGAAAAAAAAAAAAGAAAGATGTTGAAAGTCTACTAAATATGTAACTCGTAGAAAGGGTTTACGGTTCACCATGTGGTAAGTCCTGAGGGACTATAGATAAAGTGGATAGAGATGGAGGTGAAATAGAGAGGCGAGAAAGTAGGAAAATTGGAGGGCAGAGTATCTTTCGAAATCTGGGTGTAGTCCTAAAAAGGACTGTAAACCAGAAGAGATGAGAGGATTGAGTTGGTGAAGAGATGAGTAGGCTTGAGTCGGCGAGAGGTGAGAAGACTTGAAGAGAAGACTCGACGTTTCGGGCAGCTTGACTGTCCGTCTTCACCGAGCGCCACCACCGACAGCCGTTCACCACGCCGCCGACCCCGCCGCCCGTCTCACTCCTCCACGTCCGCATACCCGTCTCAAGTACTCCGACACGCCTAGCGAACACTCACTCCTGAAGACGGACAGTCAAGCTGCCCGAAACGTCGAGTCTTCTCTTCAAGTCTTCTCACCTCTCGCCGACTCAAGCCTACTCATCTCTTCACCAACTCAATCCTCTCATCTCTTCTGGTTTACAGTCCTTTTTAGGACTACACCCAGATTTCAAAAGATACTCTGCCCTCCAATTTTCCTACTTTCTCGCCTCTCTATTTCACCTCCATCTCTATCCACTTTATCTATAGTCCCTCAGGACTTACCACATGGTGAACCGTAAACCCTTTCTACGAATACCCGTACCACCATGCAAACCTTCAAAAATCATCTAAATATGTAACTGAATAAGAAATAAAAATTAAACTTGGAAATATTTTGATGAACAAACTTAGTGTTTGTACACAGATGAATATGACTTTAATATGCATGCATACATAAAATATAGAATAGGTCTGCAGTTTTTGTACACGTCAGCCTACCATAGTAAAGTGAACATTCTAAGCTAATAGACCCGAAGAGATATGAAATCACAATATAGCGATAATTTCTATTTCATGTTTAAAAATTTATACCTCCAAAGCAGATTTTTTTTATCATATCATCCATAAATATTCAAAAGATATTAGTTTAAAACCAAAATACATAACTGGAGAAGTGAATATAATATTTAAATTGAGCTATGAAACCATAGGGTCTGTTTTTTTAAACTATCATATTTTCTGTACAGGGGTGCATATCTCATATTTCCACCGTAGTTCATAAATTCGGACATTAACATCTCGTTTTGCATCTTTCAAGCATTTATTTTGTATCTACATGTTTATGTATATCATATGAGCTATGCTGGCATACTAAATTTTAATACCATTTTTACTTCCTTTAAATTCTAATTCAATCAAATCATTACAGTTTAATTGCAAATCAGTTCTAAAATTATGTGTGTAATTCTTACAAAGACTATGCGACTGCTCACATCCTCACCGATAGTATCAATATCACAAGATATTTAGCTAGCAAGCAAGATCAGAGTCATCTCCATAGTTGGCTGACAAAGATATGACTAACTTGGCATTGGTTTCCAGAAGTAGTTGGCTGACAAAGATATGACTAACTTGGCGTTGGTTTCCTGAAACAGGCCCCTGTGTTTTAAGATTCTAATTTTCAACAATTTTCCATTTTGCATTTTCCACGCGTCTTTTCGCACCACAGTGTTTTCCTAAGATGCCGCAAGACTACGTTCATGACAGAAGAATTATCAGTCCCTATGCACACCCCTCCCCCAACAAAAAAAATATAATAAAGAGAGAATAAGCAAAGGATAACAGGATGAAGAGCAAGGGGAAGCCCTGGAAGGCAGCTAAAAAGAAAAGAAAAGAAAAGAAAAGAAAACTAAAAGGCGGGAAAATAAAGGAAAATGTATCCAACGCTCTTCTTAAAAAGGAAAAAAACCTCAAAAAAAAAAAGAAAAGGACAAGAAATAAAAAAAATTAAAAAAAAGATAAACCCTGATAAAGAAGCAATAATCGCAATATCAAATACAGAACTTGACAAAAATGAAATCTTAAAACCATAAAACCCAAGGCCAAATCAGAGAGCAAAAACTCGCTCTCGAAGCGCGAAGCTGACTGAGCTTCACGCACGCAAATGCACTTTTCTTCTGTCTTCGGCCCCCTACGGAAAAGTGACACTTTCATGCCCGGAAGCTCCGGGCATTATTTTGAGAACTATCCGTAGGAGCACGTACCTGATTCCATATTCGAAGATCGGCATCATTGAAGTGGTCTAACTTTTGTTTAAACCACATATCTGGTGGGAGATCGTAATTCCCCTTGTTTATCGGTACTCCAAGCATTCCATGTTTGGGCCTTCCATGCTTAAATCGACCAAGGCCGCTCACTAAAGGTAGTAAAGCAGCCAAAATCAGAGCACAGTTTAGAATGATTCTTGCCATCTTTCTTGCGAGCACTATTAGAGAAGGTGTCATGTGACACCATAAAAACCATGTGATCGGATCGTATCATGTGATCTTAGCTTGGGATTGCCGAGGGTTTAACTTTAGGCTAGGGGGTAGGGCACTGATCTTGAGCTAGAACCCTTGGGACTTTTGAAAGGAGTGTACCCCAGTGCATGGGTGGAAATCCGGGGGAGGGGGGGACCCACAATTTGGAAGGTGGGATGGGGGACATAATTATTATCAAGTGTCCCCCCCCCCCCCACGATATTGGGGTGGTCCCCAAAAGAGGTTTTTTTTTGTTTTTGTTTTTTGCTTTAAAGAGACTTTAAAAAAAACAACAACACGTGTACACGTTGGTATCAATAATGCCCATAGCATTTTCATTTATTTGATGTACGATAAAAGAGCAATGTAGAGATAATGCCTTGCTCAAGGGCATAAGTGCCGTACCGCGAGGATCGAACCCCCGACTTTCGCGTCTCCAGTCAAGCGCCTTAGACCACGGGACCACGGCACCTCATTTGAAAAGCCCGGGGAATCTTTTGCTAATGTGCCCCCCCCCCCCTCACCTTTAGGTTCAAGACATATTTCCACCCATGCCAGTGGTCTAACATTCAAGGACAGGATCCATGATCAAGAGAATTCAAGAGTTCAAGAGTTCAAGAGTTTATTTTTTCATTTCCAAAACACAAATAACAACAAATTTTGACAAAATCAAACATACATAGTTATTCAGTTCTTTTTTTTTTCCTTTACAATGACAGGCTACGTTTACATACTATGAAATATGAAACATTGTAAATCTACAAAAGAATATCTCTTATGGAAATGGAGAGATCTACTAAAAAGCAATGCTTGTGGATCCCTCAGTTTGTCCATTTGAGGGATCCACAAGCATTGCTTTTTAGTAGATCTCTCCATTTCCATAAGAGATATTCTTTTGTAGATTTACAATGTTTCATATTTCATAGTATGTAAACGTAGCCTGTCATTGTAAAGAAAAAAAAAGAACTGAATAACTATGTATGTTTGATTTTGTCAAAATTTGTTGTTATTTGTGCTTTGGAAATGAAATGAATGAAATGGGCAAACTGATCAGCGGAAGGGCCATTCAAAGGGATCCATAAAAAGAGAGAGAGAAAAAATATAAACAACTATGATATTGGAAGTGGGAGGGCAGTGACTGCTATGGCAGCCCCCCCCCCCCCCCCCCCTTCCCCCATAATATCGAAAAGGGAGAGAGAATAGGTATAGAAAAGTACAAGAAAAGAAAGAAAGAGGAAGGCGTCACTCGAGGAAGAAGGGAATCTAGAGGGGGAAAAATAAAAAGACCCTCTTCCATCTTTAGTCAAAAGAACGGGCGGCATTACGCAAAAATACTTAGAAGCATTATGCCATTAAAGGATAGTGCAGAAAGTTGCATACAAAATACCCCAGAGAAACAGATAGCAGAAAGAGAGAAAGAGGGGGAGGTGAGGGGGAGAGAGAGAGAGAGAGAGAGAGAGAGAGAGAGAGAGAGAGAGAGAGAGAGAGAGAGAGAGAGAGAGAGAGAGAGAGAGAGAGAGGAAGAAGGAGAGGAGGTGAGAGGGAGAGAGGTTTCCGTTTTTGGTTTTTTTTTTTAAAAGAAGTACACTGTTCAATCACTGTAGGCTGTCCCATGCCTTGATCAATTTGTTGACATAATATCATTCTGAGAAATTCTAACATGTCTAAGGTAAGCAAGATTTTAGAGGACCGCGAGGGCTGGACGATAGGGGTATAGGGGTATAAGACATATTGAAATTGGGCCTATAAAATGAAATGGCCCTGGTGTACTATTTCTGTCCGTAAATTTGTAAATAAAAAAAATTATGAAGATCCTCTTACCTATAATTTGAATTTGTCTTTATAAATGTCAAATCTGCATTTGTTTAAGAACGTCTTAATTCTTTTTTGATCATTCTATGATCCCATTTGTCTCATATTCATCTTCATATTCATAAATACAAAAACAGAAAATTTTTGTTTTGTATTTGTTGCTTTTGTTTTTGTTTGTTTTGTTGTGACACGCCTTGGAATTTGTTTTAATTCTGGAAATTAAAACGGGGCCCCCCCCCCCCCCACTCTCGACCCATGCACAACGGGACCAACGGATATTTTTTTTACATGACAAGAGTCATGACAACATTCTTTTTAATTTGCTTTGATTTGATAAGTCATCATTAAAAATTGTCAGAATTTAACAATGAACAAATCAAAATGAACCGTTACCATTAATGATATTATGCAATGGTGGCTTATTAATCAATTTATTTCCAATTGAAGGAAATGTACATTAAAGCAATTTTTGCTCTTATATATAGGTCTAGGTGGGAATCATGAGCAACATGCTTCATAATATAGATAGTTGACTTCTTTCTAAAATATGCTCCCCTTGGGAATTTTTTTATTGATATAAATATTATTTCTAAATGAAGTCAAAAGAGTTTCCCAATATTGGCAATATTATGGTTTTGTTTGTTTCTTTTGTTTGTTGGTTTGTTGGTTGGTGGGTTTGCTGGTTTGTTGGTTTGTTTGTGTGCTTGCTTGTTGGTTGGTTGTTTGGAAGGGGGTCTATTCCGCCATAGAGATTGAAGATAACATCTTTCCTTCTCGTATTAATCTATTTCATTTTAATGAAAATATCTATAAAAAGTTAATGTACTATTACCCCCTTTTGTCGGCTCTTCTAACAGGGGAGATCGGAGCCCCCCACCCCCTCAGGTCTTCAACTGTACCGCATGCGCGTTCCCCGAATTTTCGTGAAAAGGGGGTATATTTTCCTTTAAAATCCTTGAAATAGGGGGGTCTTTTAGCATTTTTCCCCGAAATATTTTTAATTAGGGGTAGTTTTCAAATCTTTCCCAAATAATCCTGAAATAGGGTCCCGAATAGGGTTAGTTTCAAACCCCCGAACTCTTCCTTTATTTAGGGGTTAATTTTGCTACCTTCCCTTCCAAAAAACCTGTGATAAATCATAGCGGGGGGGGGGGGGGGATTTTCGCTGACCCTTAAAAACCTTTTATAGGGGTAATTTTGCTGGCTTCCCTTATAAAAGCCCGTGATAGGGGGTCAAAGTCCTAACCCATTTCCGTCCATAAAAGGGGTATCTCTAAGAATCTGGAACAAGCATAATGTGTATGGGTGACCGCCCGAGTGGGGGGGGGGGGGGCGGGGATCGGAGGGGCCTCCCTCTGCCCCCCTCAATCTATCTACATTTACATGGATACATGATGAACAATGGGGATTTTTATGTCCAGTGTACCGCCCGAGTGGGGGGGGGGGCGGGGATCGGAGGGGCTTCCCTCTGCCCCCCCCCCCCTCAATCTATCTACATTTACATGGATACATGATGAACAATGGGGATTTTTATGTCCAGTGTACTTCAGGGGCCTGTTGCATAAAACTTTTGCCGGAGTTTTTTTATGGCAAAATTTGAGGAAACTACGGCAAAACAAAAATTGCCATAGTTTTCCATTACATAAAAATTTGCCAGACTTTTTTTTTGCCAGAAAAAAAGTCTGGCAAAAGTTTTATGCAACAGGCCCCAGGAGGAGTAAATTTTCTATCCTAAAGGCTGAGACAAAACTTGTTTCGAGTCATATTACAGAAGGTTTGTTAGAGCACCCTCATCGTTCATCGCGCGACAATCAAAAGTCAGTCGCAAAATATAATCGGCATTGGCTTTCTCCACTTTACGTGGTGGTAACGGTCCAAGTTTTTCGATATTTTGCAGGGTCTTGACTAATATGACTGAAATTCTCTTAATCAGTCCAACACTGTGATTGTTTTCCTAATTATTACGGTTTCCTGATAAGAATTAGAAGGATAGGAGATCAGTTCTTCCTTTCAAGAAACAAGTCACCAAGTTGCTGAAGAATCGGAGCTGCGAATAGAGAACGGTCACCTCCCACTTCTTGCACGGGGTACGGCCGCGTGAAAAGTAGGCGTGTACCAGCCTTGGATTCTCCGAAATGGCTGAGGCTGCTGGAGGAACGACGGCGGCTGCTGCTGCTACTGGAAACAGTACAGATGAACTTTTAGATATGTATCGGAGGTGAGCCTCTTCCTTGCTTTCTTTGTTTTTCTTTCACATCTTAGCTTTGATATTAGTTGATGTGCTCTAGAATATCATTCCAAAAAATCCTAAATTTGGGTGGCTGTCGCAAAAGGAACTCTTCCCAAAACCTGAATAAAAGACTTGATAATAGGCCCCTAAATCGTGTTTTGTTTTGATAATGAATGAGTCATGACATTTTATTTTAATGCCTTTGATTTGATAAGTCATCATTATTTTTAGAATATTACAAATGAAACAAACAGATCAAACCAAACCGTTATCATTAATGCCATACAGTGTGTAAGACTAGAAGTAGAAGAGAGTGGTCAAATCGTGAAATCTGTCACCTATATTCCTGCGTGCGCTCTCGCATTGTGTACAGACTGCAAAGTCTGTGGGAGTGGAATGCTGTCTCCAGCACTGACGAAATAACAGCAGTGAATGGTCTGGTGACAAATTTCACGAGAATGCTAAGAGAGTTTGACATCCATGAATCATATTTTGTTCTTTTTTTTATCAGTGAAACTTCTGTGGGAGTGACAGAATTCAGTAATTAGCGAATTTAACTTAAAATGTTATATTCAGTTTCGGTAGGCCATCAACACTCTTTGTCAGATTTCTTTCCTTTTACTTTAGCCAGTCAGTAGGAAGACACATGAAAAGCTGAGATACTATGATTCTTTTTTTTCACTGGAGTTGAACATTATTATGAAACATAACAATCATGAAAGGTGAAAAATATTTTTGATCTGAGGTCAGTGACCTAAAATCACTCCGTGCCTCCACACATGTACAACTAATGAGAGTTCTGTTTACATCAGGTATGCTGGAAGCAGATTTGGGGGGAGGGGGCAAATATCCCAGGGGGCTCACCTTTTTAGGGGCTCATGTCTTCTCATTCCTAATGGAACACAATGCTCACCTGCACACTCACAAAAATATATGCAGATGCACCTTTACACTCCACACGACACTCCTACACACACTTCAGAATATTTCTCTAACATGTCAAATCAAATACACCTGCAAATGCTGCAAGGTAAAGCACTGGCATTGCCAGGATTTCATTTTAGGGGGGGGGGGGTGCAATAGTGAGCACGCTTTGCGTGAGAATTACATGTACAATGTACATATCATTTATTGGGGAGGGGGTGCGGAAGCTTTGAAGTTTATTTGTCATCGTTCCTTGTCTGCTCCTTCTCTTTCGATGTTCTTTCACCTTTTTCTTTTCTTTCTTTTTTTTTTTTTTTTGGTGGGGGAGGGGGGGGGGGGGTGCAGAAGTGCATTTTGCCCTTCCATTTTTTTTTTTTGGGGGGGGGAACTGCCCCTTCTGAGGCTGAAGTGTTGCCAGTTTGAGGAAGGAATGCTGATCAATTTAGTCCTTCAGAAAACTCTGTACTGCTACATGTATGATTTAACCTATATTGCCAAATACATGTGTGATGGGAATTAGAGAATTGAGTGGGCAGCGAGTAATTACATGTATGATGGGGGGGGGACCATAGTTCACGCACATTTTAATTTTCTAAAGAAGGCAATTTTCAATCCATGATTTCTCAAATTTCATCAAAAACAATTCTGATTTAATTGTTCTCAAAGACAAAGCAAAGTTTTAGACTACAAATGGGTGCAAGAAGAAGAATAATCTATGAAGAATTCCTGAGATATCGCGATCACAGAATTTGATGTTGTATCGCAACGCACTGGACCTGGAAAAGTTTTACAGAAATAATGAGACCTAACTTCGCGCATGCCAGTTTACAAATTATTAATACAAAATAGAGATCCATAAAAGGTAAGATAATTTCATCATTAGCAAGACAAAATGCCATAGAATCATTTGATATCACATTTTATTTACAATTTTGATGCATCGTCTCTCGAAAAGAGGAATTCTAGACCCTTGTCGGCAGGTTCCGTTTTTTTGCGGAACGGACACAAAATGCTGCAAAATTTGCAGATTTTTCATTAGTACATGTAATTTCATAATTCCTTCCCAAATTTCAAAGAAAGGTTAATCCTAGGGTAATTTTAGGTTGTTCTTTCCATTGGTGCTTTCAGATTTTCACAATCTTTGCTAGTTTTTGAGATATGGCCCTGTGCGTGAACTTTGGACCTGCGCGAAGTTAGGTCACACTACCATACATACAATGTAGGTACCGTTTGTCAAGTTGTATCTTTGCCAGCACAAGCTGCATGACATGACCATCAAAGGGTCACTGCCAGTCAGTGCCAGATATAAGTAGACTTGTATTTGTTGTGCACGGATTCTCTCAGAATTTAGTAATTTGTAAGAAGTTTTTCAGAATTGCTTTTACATACACATGCTACAGGTCTGTAAATGAATGTTTAACTCATTTTGGTTTCTCGGTAAATATTACTCCTTCAAAATATCATTATAGATTTCCATTGTCTGAAAAAAAAAACCCGACCAACTAATGAATTTTAAAATCTACAGTGTACATGTTTGTGTGAAACAAACCTTGATGCCCTTTATGACTTTTACATGTAGCGAGCAATAATTACCCAGATTATAATACCTGGGAACCTGGGGTACCCAGGCTCTTTTGTATTTTAATTGCTCTCACTGAGGATTGAAAACCCTGCATTCGTACTATTTCCTGTGTTGAAGATAGGGCATATGTAAGTGATAATTACACAAAGTTTTCACACAGGGGAGCATTGGTTTGGTGAGCTGAGCAAATTTATGTGGTGGCCGACCTCTGTACTTGTGGAAAGAAATCCCTGCGATAATCAACAAACTCTTGGAAAATATTTGCTTTTTACGCCTTGGGATGATAAAATATTGTGTTTCCATCCCATTCCTTCAATTGGATCTCAATTATCTTGATCCAGTGAAATGCTCAGATTTTTTTTTAATGGTCACCATTCTTGTTCCTCTGAAGCTCACACATGAGTTAGGGAACACTATGGGGTATACTTGCCTATTGTCAGCAATTTCCGCTGTATAGGCCTACATGAGTGCACGGTTATGTTTAACCCATTCGTGACAGAGGTCCACATTTTGTGGTTTGACCTAATAACTTTTGATGCAGAGCCCTAAAAATTATACCAAATACACGAGCAGAAAGAACAAAAAATTCTACACAAACTGTGCCCATTTTGGTTGTGTCAATATTCGTTGTTTGATGCTGAAATTTTTTTAAAGGAAAATAAGCATTAAAATCCTTAAATTGGCAATGTGATAGAAAGTTTAAAATCACCATTTTCCCCTGCAAATTGGCAACTTTTTGACTTCTTATCATAATTTCTGTCAATTTATATTCATTTCAGATACATGACGTTTTATAAGAAAAATGTAGCAATAAAATAAAAATGTTGGTGTTGCCAATTTGAAGAATAAAAGCTGATCAAATTAGGCTTTAAATAATTCTTGTCATGAATGGGTTAACCTTGCATTCATATTTTTTGTTTTATAAACCCCCTCTAGTGGGTGTCGGCAAGTTCAGCCCCACAAATTTTAAGCAGTAGACTTAATGTAGATCTCCTTGCAGGTGTACTTGGAAGTTTAGATGATATCTCCATATGTACATGTATGCAGGAGTATATATAATTTATAGAAAATTATGATCAAAATATGAAAATATTTTACACCTACCTGTAATAATGATTTTGTGATTTTGCATAGAAAAATGTCTTCTTGAAGTGCCTTCATGTGTAGCCAGAGACCATGCATTTGAATCATTTTTACTGTTCTAAACCCAACTACAAAAATATTCATTACCCACCACTCAGAAGTAGCAGAATGTTGGGTTCAGACAAAAGAAGTGGAGGGGCACTTTTTGTCTACCAAACGATAGGTGCCCCTCCACTTTCATTGTCCGAGCCTGATGTTTTGCTACCTCAGACACCACTGTATTACAATTTTGATAAATTCTGTAGCAATTTTTTTCTTTTTCTTTTCTTCCTTTTAAGAAATGTTTTGACAGTTTTATGTAAAATTGAGACTGTGTAAAGACACTGTATTAAAGTCTCTTTCAAGGCACAATGTGACACTGTAATCCTGTATGTATGAAGTCTCACAGAGAAAATGATGAACAAGTCTCCCTTTTTTCATCTTCAAATGCCTTGCCAGAGATGGGTGTTGATGACAGTGTATTTAAAAAAAAAAAAAAAAAAAATCTCTCAACCCCTCCATGAAATATCCATTATCTACCAGCATGAAGCAGTTTGAGCTAATTTTTATTCTATTTTTATACCCCCGCCAAACGAAGTTTGAAGGGGGTATATACAATATGTACATGTACATGTAGGAATGGTACGGTCGGTCGGTCAGTCAGTGGGTCTGTTGCAAATCTTACAGATCAAACTACTTCCTCAGATTTTATCATTTTGTGCAATGCTCATGAAATTTGGCACACACATTGGTCTTGTGGTGAAGATGTGCAATACATATTTTTTTAATGTGTCAGAAACTGCATTGCCATGGTAACCGCATATTATATATCAGGGAAATATTGTGGATCGCACTACTTCCTCATTTTTCGAGCAGTGCTCAGGAAATTCAGCACACACATTAGGACAGGGGTATTAATAACCTTCAGTGATATTTCTAGTTTATTTTTACTTTGCTACAAGTATGAGAAAGTAATTACAGTATGTACTGTTTAAAGACATACCATTAAGGTCTCATTTAAAGCACTATACTTGTGACACTGTAATCCTTCAAGGGAATGAGGGAGTATCCTTGGAGAAAAGATTGCTTCTGTATAGAAGCCAATCGATGTTGAATCAATAGGTGTATGGGGCAAGGAATTAAGTGCCAGATGTTTTGGGAAAATGAGGGGCAAATGCCCAATTTCATTTCTTTGAGTGAGATGAGATGCTTCAAAGAAGGCCATGGCTGGGCAATGTCAAATCCATATTCCTTCCCGATTTAAATCGTGATTTGTTTTAAGACAAGAAAATAGGGGATTGAAATAGATTTATTTAATTAACATGATAAAAAATACTGATTCAGATATTGAAAATTATGGATGATCAACCCGTTCATACGATCATTCGTAACATTAGTGTAGTACAGGTTGTAAAGCTTCGACTTTCCTTACCCGTTAATGACAGGAAATATGTAAAGCCTAATTCAATCAGCTTTTCTTCTTCAAATTGGCAACACGGGTACATGTAATTTCCTTTTATTGTTACATCTTTCTTACGAAAAGTCATTTACATGTATCTGTAAAAACTGTAATGATATCAATGGACAGAAGTTTGTTGAGAAACTAAAAAGTTGCCAATGTGCTTAGATAAACTGTGATTTAAACTTCTCGTCATGTTGCATATTTTACTGGTTATTTCCGTTAAAAAACATATCAGCCGAAAACTGAAATGGGCAGGGTATGTGTAGACATTTTTCCTCTTCCTGCTCATGAATGTATGTGGTACATGTATGTGTTTTAGGCCTGTGCATCATACAGTATACATGTATAAGGGCGGAGCCACACAGTGTGGACTCTGGACATATTGAAGATGAGTTAATGAAGATAATAATAATTAATAATTAGACCATTTATATAGTGCAGTCACTATGTAAATATGCTCTACTGCGCTGTAGTGTAACAGAGCTCCCAACAATGCTACTGCTCAAACAAATTAAACAATTATGCATATAATACAATTAACCAAAAACTTCTGAAAAAAAGATGGGTCTTCAATAAATGTTTGAAGATGGTAACAGTTGGTGCTTTTCGTATTTCCAGTGGAAAAGGGGAAAGCGAGAAGGAAAGGGGAGAGTGAGAAGGGAGAGAAGATGGAAAACAAAGACAGAGAAAGAGGGAGAGAGAGAGAGGGGGAAGAAAAAGCAAAAGAAAGGTGTGAGAGAGAGAGAGAGAGAGAGAGAGAGAGAGGGGGGGGAAGATGTTAGGAAACATGTTTGGGATAATGTGTGATTTCTGTTGCAGTGATTATAATATTTATAGATGGATTATTTACAAATGAACAGTCATATGAGGTCACCATGTTTGTTGAGTTAAGAGATGCATACCTACAGTGGAGATTTCTGTTCAGGTGTTTGTTTGTTTGTTTGCTGTTGTTTCATGAGGGATGGTTTGTTGATTTGCAAATGGAGAAATATACTTTGAATTAAATCTGTACAGTGTACACATGTGTGGATCATGCAGCTTTTTGTTATTAGATTCCTTTATTATTATCATTATTTACTATTTTTCCCCTCCAAATTTCTAGTGCAATACAGAGCTCTTGTGTCACACTGTAAAAACGAGTGCTATTGTAATCCTGCTGTTGATGTAAATAATTATTGCTTCTCTGCCTGTGAAATGTATGTGCTATTTGTGCATGCATCTATCAGAAATTGAAACTGAACTCTGCAAGTTCCCACCACTGATGAATCATTGATCAGATTGGGATGCCACAGGGCAAGAATATCTAGAATAACAGACAGACTCTTTCTCTCTCTTTTTCTCCCTAACCTCCCCCTCTCTCTCTCTCTCTCTCTCTCTCTCTCACACCTTTCTTTTGCTTTCTCTTCCCCCTCTCTCCCTCCTCCTCTGTCTTTCTTCTCTCTCTTCTCTCCCTTCTCACTCTCCCCTTTCCTTCTCGCTTTCCCCTTTCCTTCTCACTGTCTCTGCCTATCTCTTCCCTTCCCTCCTCTCTCTCCATCCCTCTCCTCTTTCTCCATCTCTCTCTCCCTTCCTTCTCCCTTCCCTCCTCTCCCCCCTCTCTCTCTCTCTCTCTCTTGTTCTTACCCCCAGTTTGTTGTGTTCTGAATGTCACATGACATACTTTCACAATGTAGTAGCCTACATTTTTGAAGTCTTACATCATTATTTCAGGGTGATGTATGGTGGATGTATGTACCTGCATGCTAGACCTTCAGATACAAATTCACAGAACAGGATAAGTGTGTGAATATCAGATGATTTTCTTGTCATCATCACTGCCATCATCGTCATTATCGTCGTCATCATCATCGTCATCATCGTCATCATCGTCATCATCGTCATCGTCATCATCATCGTCATCATCATCGTCATCATCATCGTCATCATTTTAAAGTCGGCATTTTTTCTCTTATGAGTGGTCACTGACTTTTACACCATGAAGACACACCCTCTATCTCCTTTTTTTTTTCTTGTCTTTTTCTTGGCTTGAGTATCCTTCTCTTCATAAACAATCCTAAAAGTAGGCCTTCAAATCGTCGTTGGCTTCCCGGAAAAAGGCCGTTATCGACCTTTTCTCAGTTTTCCCGCCATTTTTTTTTCATTGCAGAAATGGAAAAAGCATGTCATAAGCTTTCTTCTCGCACCATTCTTGAACCTCAATTTGACGTCATTATGACGTAATAAGCCAAAAAACAAAATTACGCGAGCGCGTGAATTCCTCGTCACTCAACGTGCTTACGCGCATAGACCGATTTGCAATAGCATCCTTTTTCTGGGAACTATTGCACATTTTTTGTTCCCGAAAGAAAGACACTATTCTTCGCTCAACATGCTTTGGCGCATAGACCGATTCGCATTAGTAGCCTTTTTCTGGGAACTGGATTTACGTACTCGCGCATTTTTGGTCCGGGAAAAAAGCCGTTAAGGATGAAATGCTAATGATTAGAAAACCTTTAGAGTGTTTTAAATAAAAGCACAAAATATCATTGAAGAAAAAATCTTGCTCTGTCAGAAAGTTTGAGAGTAAGGACGGAAAAATAACACCCTGGCTGCTAAAAGCTCAAAATGAGGTCAAAACTTCATTCGCGTTTTTCTCGAAAACGTACATTTCATGTGCGTTAGTGGCCTTTTTCCGGGAAGGCGACGAAATATAATGTGTCAAATTGCTTTTAGCTGGTTAGCAGTAAGATACAAGCAAAACTACATGTGTAAGATGCTATGAAGTTTTGTTCTTCCTTAAGTTGAATATTATACAAATAAAATGCAAAAAAAAACACTATTTTCTATTGTAAAAGGAGTCAAAGGACATGTGTAAAACCAATAAGAGTCCTGTCTTCGTGACAAGTGTAATGAAGCGCATTGATTGTTGTGCAGGGAAGGGATTGGGGAACAGAGGTCCTAGCGTAGTCGTTATGTTGCGTACATTTCAGATATTTACATTCGAATGCACCTGGAATCATGAATGGAACGTCTCATGATCTCACACATGCATCTTTAGGTGCAAGGTATTATATTTAAGCAGTTTCATGCTAAGTTTCTTTTTGCAACCACGTATATGAACTAATTAAGTCTCATTTGGCCCAGTTGTGTAACTACTGTCAGCCAGAAAGAGGCTGTAACCATTGACAATCACTGCCAACTAAATCCAAGAAATTTGAAGGAAATTTTTACTCTGCATCTGGGTGCAGATCGGATTCGGAAAGAACTGTACATCGGTTGCACACAGGTCACCTGTTGAACATACAGCAGACTGATTGTCCATTTATCAAATACAGGAAAGAATGGTGGGTGCACACGGGAATGTAGGAAAATGGTTACTGGCTGATTGCGTCTCTTTTTGTCAATAATTATGGATGTCCTGTGTTTTGCACATGCTCTACTGTCGGTTAACCCATAGAAGTACAGAGCTTTTTAGAGGTTTAATTTAATCATCTTCAATCCTCAAATTGGCAACAAATATTATTTTTTTTTCCACTCTTACATAATTTGAAAAAAATAAATATAGATATAACATGAACCAAAATGAATTATGATTGGAAAATTTAAAGCTGAAACTGCCAATTTGAACAGGGAAATAGTGATTATATAATATTCATCGCGTTGCCAATTTAAAGAGTTCAGTGATTAGTAACACTTAAACTGCTGTAGCTCGAAAATGCAACAACATACTGCACTGGGAATGGACTCAAAACTTTCAGTGAATTTTTCTCTTCCTGCTCATGTATAATGTGTAATGCCCAGCATTCTGGATCAGCAGATACTGCCAAAGCATCTCCTAAAGGAGACACTGTACCTCTATGGGTAAAAAAAAATGCTGCGGTCACTGTTCTGATGGTAATAGACTACAGTTTTATTCATTTATCTCGAGATGTACATGTATTTTCAGGACACTGTTTTACGTCACTTGCCCCCTTGAATCAATTAACAGAAATTGATTTCATAGTTTAGACAATAATGAAGATAAAATGTCTTGCCTTTCGAAAAGAACTATTAAGCTTTTAATCCTGTACCAATAATTACAAAGGACATTCTGGATACCTGTAGTGGGTGGGTTTCCAGCTCCTTGCAAAACTGAATTCAATCATTTGTACACAATACATGTACACAGTATACAATTGTATGCAGGTACATGCACATTGTAGGAATTTGCTCATAGTCTGGAGAATATTCAGACAAGGGTTAAGACTCTGCTGATTAAGAATAATTGCATCTAATTCAACTACCCTCAAGGAGGAATTACAGCAGAAAACCCATCTTTAATTTAAGTGCATCGTTTTTCATAATTGACATTTTCCTGTCATTATCTCATTTATCTGTGCCCCGAAACGATGACGTCAGTCTTGCCGGACATTACGACAAAAACAAGCCCATCCCTAATACCAGGGTACTACGATCAAATCAAGGTGATATTGATTGGGATGTTCTTTTTTCCATCTTCGTAGCCATCACTAGTCTGAGGTGTGTTCACACAACTCCAGTTACCCTCTTACATTCCTGCCAAAAGTGCCAACTCTAGATTTCTTACAACTGTACATGTATGTAAGATTTCAGAGGGAAAGAGAGTATCTACAAATTTTAAGCATTTGATTTGACTTCAATACGAAGGCATGGGAGGGATAGTTTTTCAACATATGAATGCACTTATACTTACCGCTCCTTCTGATCTTCCCTTTGTTCAAAGAGTACAAGATCTGCCTTAACCATAGTGTCTCCTTCTAGTGACAATTTTGTATTATCTTTAAAGTGATTACACAATGGTAATTTTTTTTTGGATATATGATCGAGAATAGAATTCTAAGAAGAATAACATTAAAAATTTGATGATTTTCAATCGAAATCCATGCATTTTGGCTAATTTTCTCTTAAAAAGACAAGAGTTGACCATAAAATTTGAGTATGAGGTACATGTATGACTTAAAGTGGGTACCCAGCTTCGCGCATTGCAGTTGTGCTGCGCGCTAGACTGTACAATTTGTATTATACCTTGCGCGCATTTTGCTAGAATTGCGCGACAAGGTACCCACTTTGACGTCATTTGGACGTCAAAGTGGGTACCCAGTTGAAACTGGGTCACAGCTGAGGGGTCAAAAATTTCCTGAAATCTTACCACATTTGGGGGTTTCCTTGGCAACACGACTTAAAAAAAAATTTAGGCAGATGATTTTCTGCTAATGAAATCATGCTCTTTTAAATTAATGAACTAACACTGTTACAGCATTGGGTACCCCCTTTAAGGCCAGAGTGCTAGTCAACACATGATACAACTGTATATCAGCAGAAAGAGACAAATTTGTCATAGACTTTAGTCTAATGGTAATGGGGTACTTTTTACCATGTACAAAATTACTAAGAGCGATTTGAGTGTACAGCTAATCACTGAACTTTGTAAATTGACAATACAGTGGCAGCTTTTTCATGCTACATACTTTTGATATTTAAACTAGTATGCAACCGTGGAAAATAAAAATGATTGCTGCCAATTTAAGGAGGCAGTAGATACTACCTTAAATGCATTATACATGTGGTTTATAATTACTAGTACTCGTGTTAAGTTGATTCTCTTTTGTGTAGAACCATAATAAGTCCATGGTAGAACTATCAACATCATATTAATCTCTGTGAAGTATTCATCTCGGTAAGAACACTCCATAATCTCAGACTGCCCTCAGCATTTTGATGAAGATGTCTTCTTACTGAGTGCTATCTAAAGTGACATGTTTTATTGCCAGACAGACCTGTGGTTTGAGAAATATTTTCTTCTAAGTATGAATTCCCTCTAAGTTTCATTACCACCTCATTCAGACTAACTACATTTTGTTTGACAACATGTACAAGAACCTTGTATGATTATCTATACAGTGTAGATGGGAGAAGTGATATATCTGAACATGAAGTAGAAAACTCTCACTCTGTATACATGTACATGTAGTTTTTTTTTAAAACAGAGTTTCAAGTATCGTTATTAATAAAATCTAAACAAAGAATCCTGGTCCATCTTTGTATGAAACAGAAGCATAACTGGATGGGGCTTACAGGTATAAACAAATCAGGAGTGTCTGTCGGTAAGAATGGCCTGCTATCTGTAGGCTTCCCTGGGGGAAATGTCCATTCAGACCTGTATATTATCCGCGTACATAAAAACATGTAAAAAGGGTACTTTTTTCAGCATTAGGCACATAATGCGTATTATGCGTTTAGGGTACTTAAAACAGCAAAAATCAAGAAAAATGGGATTCAAATTTGATGATGCAATCCTCAAATAGGGTGTAAAATATCATGCAATATATACAATCCCTGTTAAGGATAAAAATCTGAGATGTTAGACAGGTTTCCCTGTTTAGGGTATCAAAACCATGCCTACTTCAGTCCTCATTCGGGATGCTTTTTAAAGTGATGTATTTGGATGATGTACAGACCTTAGTGAGATGCCCCCTGGTCATAGGGTAGGCTTTAAGCCACAAGAGTGTCAGAGCACCTTTGGGATGTCTATTTTATGTGGTAGACAGGGTTCTCACTAGTAAATAATTTACACACGGTTAATGTTGTAACCCGCACCCGTTGCGGTACGGGTTAACCTGCCGGTATGCCCCCGATCACGGGCTGCGGGCCGGGCCGAGTTCATTCTCAAACCCGCAGACCGTCATACGAAAAAAGGGAGAAGTAACGACACATAATAAAAACTATTTCTAACGTAGTTCGTTTTAAAACATTACGGAGTTTAAATAATTAATTTTTGATCGTGCGTTCATTTTCTAGACATGACGGAGTTTAGATAATTTTTGCTTCTTACGTACGTTCGTTTTAAAACATTACGGAGTTTAAATAATTAATTTTCGATCGTGCGTTCATTTTCTAGACATGACGGAGTTTAGATAATTTTTGCTTCTTACGCCTATACGTACGTTCGTTTTAAAACATTACGGAGTTTAAATAATTAATTTTCGATCGTGCGTTCATTTTCTAGACATGACGGAGTTTAGATAATTTTTGCTTCTTACGTACGTTCGTTTTAAAACATTACGGAGTTTAAATAATTAATTTTCGATCGTGCGTTCTTTTTCTAGACATGACGGCGTTTGAATAATTTTTGCTTCTTGCATACGTTCGTTTTAAAACATTAAAAAGTTTGAATAATAAATTTTTGATCGTGCGTTCATTTTCTAGACGTGACGCCGGAGGTATTATTAATTTCTGCTTCTAACGTACGTTCGTTTTTAAACATAATGGAGTTCGAATAATTTCTACTACTATCGTAAGTTTGTTTTTAGAGATGACGGAGTTTGAATAATTTTTTTGTTTCTAACGTGCGTTCATTTTCTAGACATGACGGAGTTTAGATAATTTTTGCTTCTTACGTACGTTCGTTTTAAAACATTACGGAGTTTAAATAATTAATTTTCGATCGTGCGTTCATTTTCTAGACATGACGGCGTTTGAATAATTTTTGCTTCTTGCATACGTTCGTTATAAAACATTAAAAAGTTTGAATAATAAATTTTTGATCGTGCGTTCATTTTCTAGACGTGACGCCGGAGGTATAATTAATTTTGCTTCTAACGTACGTTCGTTTTTAAACATAATGGAGTTCGAATAATTTCTACTACTATCGTAAGTTTGTTTTTAGAGATGACGGAGTTTGAATAATTTTTTTGTTTCTAACGTGCGTTCATTTTCTAGACATGACGGAGTTTAGATAATTTTTGCTTCTATCGTACGTTCGTTTTTAAACATAATGGAGTTCGAATAATTTCTACTACTATCGTAAGTTTGTTTTTAGAGATGACGGAGTTTGAATAATTTTTTTGTTTCTAACGTGCGTTCATTTTCTAGACATGACGGAGTTTAGATAATTTTTGCTTCTATCGTACGTTCGTTTTTAAACATAATGGAGTTCGAATAATTTCTACTACTATCGTAAGTTTGTTTTTAGAGATGACGGAGTTTGAACAATTTTTTTGTTTCTAACGTGCGTTGATTTTCTAGACATGACGGAGTTAATAATTTTTGCTTCTAACGTACGTTCGTTTTAAAACATTACGGAGTTTAAATAATTAATTTTCGATCGTGCGTTCATTTTCTAGACATGACGGACATGACGGAGTTTAGATAATTTTTGCTTCTATCGTACGTTCGTTTTTAAACATTACGGAGTTTAAATAATTAATTTTCGATCGTGCGTTCATTTTTTAGACTTGACGGAGTTTGTATAATTTCTACTACTATCGTAAGTTTGTTTTTTTAACATGACGGAGTTTGAATAATTTCTATTTCTATCGTGCGTTCATTTTCTAGACATGATGGAGTTTGAACAATTCTTGCTTCTATCGTACGTTCTTTTTTAAACATAATGGAGTTTAAATAATTTCTACTACTATCGTATTTTTTTTTTTTTTATCTTTCCCAAGTTTATATAATTTCTGTTTCTAACGTGCGTTCATTTTCTAGACATAACGGAGTTTCAAAGATTTTTGCTTCTATCGTACGTTCATTTCTAAACATAATGGAGTTTGAATAATTTTTGCTACTATTATAAGTTTGTTTTTAAAGATACCGGAGTTTGAATAATTTCTATTTCAACAACGAATCAAGATCGCGCATCCCCGCGCTTCGCATGTTAAAGAAGAAAAAGTAAGTTAAAACAAAAAACACGCATGTTTCCGACTTTTTATTTCAAACAAATAAAAATAATTCCGAATCCGAATCGGCAACGAAATTCGAAAAATAATTTTCATTTTTCAAAGATAAATTGACTTGCGGGTTAAAACCCGACGGGTCAGCGGGTCCCGCTTGCAAATTATTGGATTATACGGGACGGTACGGTTCGGGTTTTCACTTGCGGGTTACAACATTACACACGGTTCCCCCTCTGCGCAAAGCATGAAAGTTTCGAAAGTGTTAAGGAATAACACCTAAATTTAGGTGCGGCGGCAGTATACATAGCAAAAGGATGAAAAATACTTCTTGGTGAGTAGGAGTTGTGTACTAATGGCATGATAACACAAATGCATTGCCAAAAAACAAAACAATCTGTGGCATTTATCATTAATGTTAGGAATATGATATACTCCAATATTTTTTTTACCCTTGTCGCCACACATGGTGCAGCAATTTCACTCATGGTTCTTCCTTCTCTGAAATTTTGTACATGTACGCATGGTATTGGTACCGTGGGTGTTATGTACTGCAGAGAACCATGGTGGTAAACATCTTACAATGATTTTATCCAAATCATTGAATGAATATTTCTTTCTTGACTTCCAGTTTTTCAATTTGAACACCTGTAGCTACATGTACAAACTGTAGAAGCCACGTAGCATTTGGTATGTTGTACATGTACATGTATGCTTTGTACGTGAGCTGATACCTGTACATGTCCATGTATGTAGAAAGAATAATACTATTGTTGATATTAAATCTGGGGGGTGTAACATAAAACATACAATCAATCTTACGATTGCTATCAATCGTAAGTCCATGGCAAACCATGTACTAAAGAGATACAATTGATTGTAAGATTGATTGTATCTCTTTATGTTACACCCCTCTGATCTCCCACACTAGTTTCTCTCTATGATGTACAATGTTTTTATCCCATGAGTAATGCACTTTCGCTGTCATTTGAAAAGTTATATGTACATGCAACGTCTGAAAGTTCCCCTTGTGTGAATGTCCTGTCATACACCAGCCAATTAGGGGTGAGCGAACTATCCAGATCGACGATGTCGTCATGGAAATGTTACTGCCGGTCAACATTTTTCATATTAATGTCACAGATGACTGACTGACTTCTTTTAGCCTGGGAGATCTCCATGATATGACAAGCATGAAATGAACATGTAGCTGTCATGTTTGTGAATTTTTAATTTAACCCCTTGGAGGCAGTAGACTTATTTACTAATGTACATGTATGTATTCAAATCTATGCATATTTCTCTCCAGAACCCGTGTTTACCAAATATTCAGTTCTCCTGTTAATGGCATCAGAATAGATGGAATCCGGTTTGCATACATTAGTTGCTGCTATGTCGGGCAAGCCTCTGGCAAGCTTTTTAGTTGTCAAGAGAAACTTTTGTTCAACAAGTACATGAAATGAGTAAACAGGTCTGTTGAATTTTTTTCTTGTGTTTCTCATTTGATCGAGGATCATTATCCCTGGCTTTGCTTTCATTGGGTTGATGTAAAATGTGAATTATACCTGTTGGATACAATATGATTGTGGTATAACAGGGGGATGTTTCATAAAGCTGTTCATAAAGTTACTCATACCTTTACAAACAACTTGAATATGAAGTGCCAAATGTTATGGTCAGAGTTTTCCGTGAGGTTTTAGCAAAGTGTGACTGCATTTCCCATAATCCCAATTACATTGTAAATTGTAGCAAAAAATATACTTCGCAAAAAAAATGTTCATGAAAAATAGTAGTGTCATTCTATGTTTGCATATTTCACCTGTAGCTGATGCGATTTACATCATGTATAATGATTGATAATCCCATTCTGCTTGCCATATTCAAGTCATTCGTAAAGTCATTTGTGACTTTACAAACAGCTTTATGAAACACCCCCCCCCTCCCCTGGCCTATTCATCACATGTTATGGTCATTAGAAATTGTGATTTTTCATCAAAATGAAATATTTCAAATTTCTGTCAAAAAAAGGTGTCAGACACAATTGATTTGGAAACCTCATTTTTCTGATCAATATCTTAACACATTTCTGTCAAGAGCTCTACGCGTGCCGTGTCTGTGAACATGTTGATCACAGATGTTGATCACAGGTTGCAAGGACTTACAAGAAGCAGTTATTCCTGTACACTAGATAGAATATTCTAGTTATACGACGATGAAAGGATAGTGATGGAATGATTTTGTGTTTCTGTACTAGTCGTTGAGTTTATTAGACATACATGTACATGCAGCTGTAGTTCAGTTTAAAGCAAATGAGAATCATTGTGGATATCTTCTATCATTGAGCTGAAATTCTCTTCATTTTATTGTTTGTGGAGAAGGATCATTTTGGATACGCCCAAGCTGTAGTTGTGTAGCTGCAGTTCTCTTTCTTTTTGTGAAGCAAACAAGCATTATTGCGGACCCGAGGACATGTAGTTGTGCTGGAATTCTGTTCTGCGAGACAACATGAATTTGACCTACCATGCACTGAGTAAAAGTATTTTACTGGATCAGACTGAAAAAGCAGTTGTTTTAAATTGGAAATATTTGTTGTTTTATGTCATGCAGAGTTGGATGGACATGTAGAAAGCTCCCGTGAATAATAACTGTTTTTTTTTTCTCTTTTAACCCATTCCTGACAGGAATTATTTAAAGCCTAATTTGATCAGCTTTTATTCTTCAAATTGGCAACACCAACATTTTTCTTTTATTGATACAATTTTCTTGTAAAACATCATGTGTCTGAAATAAATATAAATTGACAGAATGTATGATGAGAAGTCATAAAGTTGCCAATTTGCAGGGGAAAACAGTAATTTTAACATTTTCATCGCATTGCCAATTTAAGGATTTTAATGCTTATTTTCCTTTAAAAAATTTCAGCATCAAACAACAAATATTGATGCAACAAAAATGGGCACAGTAAGTGTATAATTTTTTGCTCTTTGTGTTCATGTATTTGGTATGATTTTTAGGGATTTGCATCAAAAGTTATTAGACCAAACCACATAATGTGGACCCTCTGTCATGAATGGGTTAAAGTGCTTTAACCAGGATTTCCCTGCTTTAACCATATAACTAAACTGACCTACATGTACCTTCTTACAGTATCATCATTAGCTTGGTCATTGGATTTAAACTATTACATTTGTGTACATTACTGTGGACTTTCTCCACTCCATGGGGATCATTTCAGCCAGTCTCTCACATTTTTGTGTTTTTAGTTTAGCCACACCACCTTGGTGAGAATGGCAAACATGGATTAATTAATGTCTTGCCAAAAGACCTTAGTGCCAGCCTGAGAGTTGAACTCTCAACTCTGTGATAGAGAGTCAAGTGACTGAACCACTATACCACTGCACCTCCATACGTACCATTTTGGCTTCATTCTAGTTTACCTCCTTCAGCATCTCATTTGTTTGTTTGTTTGTTTGTTTGTTTGTTTGTTTGAAATTTATTTCTGTGTTCAACATGTTCAACACAATACAACATAATCAATTATTACATGGATTTTATACATATACATTTTAGACACATGAATCATTTACAATCTACTTCTGAATATAAAAAAAGTATATGGAAAAATATTGTTTAACAGAATTTCAGAACGCAGGAGACCGTCGTCATGAGCGACCTGCTTGATGTTGACGACGGCCTCAAGGTAAAAAAGCGACATGTAAAACTTACAAATTTTAAACAAGAGGTCATGAGGGTGCAGTGGAAATGCAAGTGCATTAGAGGAGGGGTCAAAATTCATTTAAGAGTAAAATAGATAAATTATATAAAAGTAAGTACAAATATAGTCAATGTGGCGGATTTGAATACAATGATATTAGCTTGCGCTTCATAGTGGCTTTAAAAGAATAAAGTGAGGTACACCTATCATTTGCATCCTCCAGACATCCTTGTTTCTCTCTGGAATATTTGAGCCTGTATCTTGTGGTCTTTGTGGGTTCAATATATTTGTGTCAATGAGTGCGCTTGCTACCCTAGCTGCAAACCTGAAGTGTTTCCTCATGGAGCTGCTGCGTATAAGATGAAATTAATCTGGCCAGTATTTGCACTAACTTTACATATTTCTGTCTGGCTTTGTTCCGTCCAGGGATTGAATTCACCGTTGCTAAGCCACAGGAAATTTATTTGGGATAAGAAGTTTTAGATGAGTCAAATGGCTTCATGTACTTGGAATCAGCGTAGGAATTAATTTTTTTTTTTTAGGGGCTATTTTTTTTTTACATTGGGGCTACCACTGAATATCTTGGGGCTATTTTTCTTATTAAAGGGCTACTTTTTGTCGCACATCTGTCTTAGACTCACTATATTACGCATAAAAGCACAGAACATTTGTAACTGCAAACTGTATTAGATTGGGGATTTGTACAATTAAATGTTCAAAGTAACTCAAAGTGATCACTGAATGATATGTTAGGATCACACACCCGGCCATACTAGAAATATCTGCAGTCACAGACATGTACATGTATAGTCACAGCAGGGAGTCAGAAAGCCCTCATTGCAAGGCAATCTTTTGTGAAAAAACAACTAGTTTTCATATTCAAGAATACACCTTCATTCCACAAAAGCTAAAAGAGACAGCCAAATATCACATTTAAAGTAAGTTCTAAACATATAAATACCTTTTCAGATACTTTTGGGGCGATATTACTTGTTGAATTTCGATCATCTCACAACCGACTCGAAAGACTATGTGTGGGACTGAACTCAGAAATTTAGCCGTTTTTGTGATTTCAGACTCATTTTGAGGTGATAAATTTCTTGAACCAAATATACAGAGGCATCTGACACTATCTCTTGACTAAATATCATCACTGAAAAAACCGCCGGATGGCATATTGGTGGGATTCTAGGATGATATTTTGGGGGAGCCGAATGGAAATTGTGTGGACTGTGGTAGTAGAATGTTGACAGTGCAGTGCACTGTGCACTGCGCATGAGCTCTATGCGTATTGCGCAATATCAGGCTAGACTTGCGATATCGCGAGGTACGTAAGGTAGCATGGTTGGAATTTCATAGTGACTGACACTCCTCGATTCGTATCAATCGGACACAAAACCGCGATGCTTGTGAAGGTATTATACTTTCATGAAATCATAAAGGTTTACTCGCGCAGAAAAACTGTTAAGACTTTCAAAAGGGGCATATATATTGGGGCGACTTTGAAATAAAAAGTCGCCCCAAAGCATTAGATTTTGAGAATTTTAGGGGCGATTTGGGCTGTCATGAGGGCGAAATCGCCCGTCGCCCTCGTGTATTTCCGACGCTGCTTGGAATGCTACAACATGCCACAGATACACTCTTAGAGCATGATTAAGCTGAAGTTTATTATGTGGTGTCCTTCCACTTTGAATTCTCATGCCATCTCTGGAAGGTTTTCGTAGTAAAATATCTCTCCTACAAAGTATCCTTTAATATAAACATACAGGAGAATCAAAGACATGAATATGTTTTTTAAAAAAGTTTCATTGTTAACCCATTCGTGACAGGAATTATTTAGAGCCTAATTTGATCAACTTTTATTCTTCAAAGTGGCAACACTAACATTTTTATTTTATTGCTACATTTTTCTTATAAAACGTCATGTATCTGAAATGAATATAAATTGACAGAAATTATGATGAGAAGTCAAAAAGTTGCCAATTTGCAGGGGAAAATGGTGCTTTTAAACTTTCTATCACATTGCCAATTTAAGGATTTTAATGCTTATTTTCCTTCAAAATAATTTCAGGATCAAACAACGAATATTGACGCAACCAAAATGGGCACAGTTTGTGTAGAATTTTTTGCTCTTTCTGCTCATGTATTTGGTATGATTTTTAGGGCTTTGCATCAAAAGATATTAGGCCAAACCACAAAATGTGGACCTCTGTCATGAATGGGTTAATAGATGGCTCCCATAAAACATACATTTATTAACACCCAGCATTTTTCTTGAAAGTGGCCCCTCTTTCACTGATTTATGCCAGGAATCTAAATGTACATTGTGTTTTTTAGTAACTTTAATGTAATCAATCAAAGAGGGTAAAATTTGCTGGTTAGTACAATAAAATTTTCAGTGAAATAATAGAGTTTCTGATCGTGGACAGCAGTGCTGTACAATGTAGGGCCTCTTCCATAGTATCTATTGACTATCAAGTACAAAAGACTGGCATATACAACACAGGGAGGATTACGATACAAATCTTTGTCAGAGAGGGAGTCATGTTACCCTGGCGAGAGAATCGGTGCAACGTGACAGAAGCCTGAAGCATCAAAAACCCTAATCCTGTCGTCTACCGATTTTCGGGGATAACCGTTCTCCATCTTCTCTGCGATTGACCTGTCAGCAGTGATGTGTTTGTTACAGAGTGTACCTTACATGTGACAGCAATCCTTGGGGTCAACCCAATTCTCATCATCTTCTCATTGTCGGGGATAAGCCCGTTCTGTCTTCTCCGAGATTGACTTGTCGGCAACGATGCATTCATTAGGGCGGCGGGTACCCTACACCATGTACCTTCCAGGTGCGCAGGATGTGGAGCGCATCTTGAGCCCGGAGCTACGCTTCCAGGGGTACGACCCCCTCTACCGTTTCATGGGATCGTACGTATCATTTTTGTTAGCCTTGTTTAGAAATGATGTGTTAAATTGCCTCAAAAGATACACTGTTGCATTGCCAATTTAAGGATTTTATTGCTTATTTCCCTTTAAAAAATCTTCAGCTTATACTCTTATTTGACTCGGAATGGCGTCAGCTGGGAGTCAATTCTATTCTGAGTTAAAGTGAATCGGGTACCGAATTAATTTGACTCGGAATGGTGTGGCATCAGCTGAGAATCAACTCAATTCTGAGTCAAAGTAACTAGCAGAATGAGTCACTTTAACCCAGAATAGAGTTGACTCCCAGCTGATGCAATTCTGAGTCAAATTTGACACCGTGGAAATAAGAGTGTAAAAAAATTGGTAAATGAGTGGATGATGGAGGTGAAAATATATGTAGTTTGATGCCCATGAACATAAAGATGTAATTATGCATCCAGGTATGTAGAGAGATGAAGCGCTCTGTCCTAATGTTATTTTATTTTGATTATGCTAATGTTTAATAGATACATGTATTTTTAGATTATATTTTGTTTATCCACTCAGCAAGGTGCTGAAGGATATCCTATAGATATTATCCTTGTTCTGATTTTGGTGCTCCCAGCATTCATGGAATTCCTTCCCATTGGTACCTTTGTAACACCCAGATGGAGAGTGGCAAATGTACCGGTAGATTAATTTCTTGCCTAGGGGCACTAGCGACGTGCAAGGATTCGAACCCATGACCTTCGCATATTTAGCCATGTGTTTACACCTCTTATTCCGATCCAATCCAGTCCAAAAGTCGTTTGATATAACGCCTTTTCCTTGTGGTTACAAGCACTGCACACACAACTCCACATGTTTGGGCCACTCAAACAATAATTTATCACTTCAAGAAGATCAGTTTAATCTATACAATCCATTCTTCTCTAGCAGAATAGATAAAATTTGAGAAATTTCTTGAAATTTCTTCTTTGCTTTATTGTTAGTATAAATTTTGAGGTGGTCTACCACTTCACATGTGAAAGAGGCAATAATCGGGGACTGACGGCCGATGGTATTAGAGTCATGCATGAATGAGGTGAAGACTTGGGTGGGTGGAAATAAAGTTGAGGTCCCTTTCAAGGTTATTTGATCTGCCTCTCTATTTTTCCTTTGCTCATCGCACTTATACCAGTCTTCCCAAGGTGGTCTATTCCCCCCCCCCCTCTCCATTACTCTGTTTACATGTACCCTAATTGTCTTCCCCTACTCTCTTAGCTCATCATCCAAGTTTTTTTTTTTCTATGCCTCATGCATATAAAATGAATATGAGTCCAGTCTGGGAGCATGGGACAATTTTAGCTCAAATTTCCTCAAAAGAACTCTGAAAACTCCAAGAGAGCACACACCTTTAAAAAGATGCCAAAATACACAAAAAATGCAAAATGCTGTAAATACATTTGCTTTGATAGTTAGCAAATTCAAAAGACAGGGGAATTTGTTTAATCTTGTTTTCTTGATTGCTGCATAAAATCCCTCTTTGCATTCTTGCACATACTCTTGGTCCCACCCCCCTTCTCATTTTTTTGTGCATTACCATCATTTACATGTAACTCTCCTACCATTCCTCTCTGCATTGTAAGTTATTGATTTTTTAAAAATTATTATTATTTTGTTTTGTTTTGTATCAATTTGCCTAGTGTTTTTCTTTTGTTTTGTTCTTCTTTTTACCATAGTGGTATTATGTGTTTATTACCCATTCGGGACAGAGTGTCCAGATTTTGTGGTTTAGCCCAATATCTTTGGATGTAGAGCTCTTAAAATCATATGAAATATATGAGTAGAAAGAGGAAAAATTTCTGCATAAACAGTGCCATTTTGGTTGTGTAAGTATTGTTTGAGGCTAAAAAAAATTTAAAGGAAAATAAGTACTGAAATCCTGCAGTTGGCAACGCAATCGAAAGTTCAAAATCACTGTTTCCATGCAAATTTGCGACCGTTTAACTTCTAAAAATACTTTTTGTCAATTTGAATATGACTTTGTATTAAGAAAAATGCAGTGATAAAAAGAATAGTGGCATTGCCACTTTCAAGGAGAAAAACTAATAGAAAATAGGCTTCTAATAATTCATGTTATAAATGGGTCATGCAAACAAATTATTTCATGTAGCTATCAGCTGAAGATGTGAATATATTACAAATGAAAATACACTTGCCTCTTATGACTTTGAAAGAAGATCAAAGCCTTAAATTCACTGATCAGTACAAATTGCTGAATATACCGATGAAAATGGATATTCATTTGTAGCAATTTACCAAATTACAATCCTGAAACATGCTGCAGAAATACACCCTCTGCTTATTATTATTATTGATATTTTAATGTTATTGTAGTTTTTATTGTTGTTGCTGTTATTCTTCTTCTTCTTCTTCTTCTTCTGTTATTATTGTTTTTTATTTTTGTTATTATTATTACAATTTTCATTATTTTTTCTTTCAATAACCCAGCAAGAGATATTCTGTGCCAAACACCTCCATTGGTGGTATGAATGTGCCATAGATATATGTATTCCATTTTTCATTCATTTCATTGTTTTCTCCTCTACAATAATTGCATGTGCTGTTCTTGTATAGCACATTTCACATTACGATAGTGTCTCTGCAGTTATCAGCAGCACAAAGAATTAATTATCGATTGCTTTGCAAATGTTCTGTACATGAAGCTTTGACCACAGTTGAATGCTTTGATTGTGTAATGATTTGATTAAAGATTACCAGGGTTATTCCACGGTCCACCACATTTCCCAGTGATTTTGTCACGATTCTTGTGTCGATTTGACCTGCATGTTAAACCAGCTGTTTCTGATGATGACATACCCAGGGAGGATGAATTCCACATTTTCACGAACATGCGCACAAATTTTGTTAGAAAGTAGAGGCCATTGGTGAAACATGCTTTCAATAAGGTACATGCAAATGTACATTATGTACCTCCATTCTATGCTCATTGGTAACATGGGAAATTGATTGTTTTTTTTTTTATTTTTATTTTTTATTAATGTGTATAAAGATTCTGTACATGTATCATGATATGATCCTAGTGAGCATGGTTGAATACTCACTGAATAGATTGTGTATTGATTCAATTAAAGATCGCCGGCATCATTCCACTGTCTGCCGTAAGCTTGCATTTTGTTCCGGTCTTTTGTGTTGATCCTCAACATGCATGTTAACCCAGCTCTTGCTGGGACTGTCACTCTCAGAATTATCCGTTCAAAATCACTAGGTTGGTTATATACATGTACAAACCTACCAACTTTTGGTTAACAAACTTTGAGTTTTAAACATAAGGGGATTTTTTTAACCAGCTGTTGGTAGGTTCATATTTTAACCAACCTGGGTGACGTTGCATAAAAACTTGCTATTATAGTAACTTTACCATCAATGGTAACTACTACCATGGTAACATTGCTGAACAGCCAATCAAAATCCAGTATTCCATGGCAGTTACCAATGATGGCAAAGTTACTATAATAGCAAGTTGTATGCAACGGCACCCTGATGTTTTTCTAACCAACTAGGAGATATATGTCTGCTCACATAGAATACTGTTCAAGATAATTCCACACTGTAGATAAAAATTCTCCTGCATGTAATACGATGATAACTAATGTGTCTAACAAAAGTAAACGACTCTTTGACATTTTTATTCATGTACATGTATGATTTATGTTCTTTCTTCACACTTCTCAGCGACATGGTGAATTAATTATTGATTGCTGTGCAAATGTTCTTTACATCATGATTTAACCCGAGTGTGTCTGGTTGAATGCTTAGATTGTGTATTGATTCAATTTGAGATTGGCGGCGTCATTCCACTGTCTACCCTTAGCTCCGTTACCTGACATTTCCTTGAGATAAATTGTCCTGGGTTTTTTTTTGTGTGTGTTGATCCGACATGCATGCTAGATAGACCAGCTGTTGTCAGAGACTATATTTAGTTAGGACAAAGTGTGCCTTCGTTCTCAAGAGAGGTTGTCGCTGAACATCTAGATCTACATGTCATGTATGTGGTTGTATTAAAGGTAGTCTGTCCCTTTTGAGGACCTAATTCTGAAAGTTCCCTGACTCTGTCATCATTTGGAAGAGAAAGGCTATAACCTATCCCTGAAATTGACAAAGCATGAAATTCAGTTTTAAGAAGATAATCTTTGATAATTTATCAGAGCTTTTTTTTTCGTATCAGGAAAAAAAGATCTGAAGATTCGAAATTCAATTCAAGCATTAGTGAGAATAGCTCCCTCAGCTGAAAGATAGCACACAACGAAAGGATTCATGTTACAAGCGCCACTATATAAATAAAGTATGGTATGTATGGTGGCCACGTGCATGAGCTGCGCGGCTGAGCTAGATAGCTAGCTAGCTGGCTGCGCTACATATCTATGGTACTGCCAGTAAGACGATCCGACTTGCTTATTCAAAGTTGGTAGCCAGATTTTCATTTTTTGTTAATAACTTATTAAGCAACATATGACCGTTAGATTAAATAAACAGTATCACAAGGGCATACCTTAAACTCATGCCAAGTCGTGTCCATTTTGGTAGATTTTGCAGAAGGGATGGGCTACCTTCAAAACCATTGAGTAACTTATAAAAATCTGAGCTGCATGGCTCTACATGCTATCATTGTATGTAATATAGTGTAAATATGAAGCCCTGAAAAAATGCACTTCAAAAGCATCGTTATGTGCTCCCCAAAAAGTGAAAATATGCAAGTGACCAGAAATGCCAGACCTTTTTTTACCCAGTAGACTGCAGTGTTAGACAAAAGCTTACCCAGGTTGGTTTTGCAAATGGCTGAATTCAGTGATAGATATCTTAATAATAACATCTTATATTTCAAAACCTTTATATTCCTGGTTAAATCCTTCTGAACATCTTAATATAACATATAAGAAATGAAAAAAGGAGGACTTGAAATAAAGCCAATAATGGCTTTGTTGAAATGAGTCTCCTTAAACAAGTGACTGTGTTTAGGAGGCTATTGGGTATGCACGTACATGTACAAGCAAAATACATGTATAAGTCTACGGGAAAGACAAGAAAACGATAAACATGGGTCAGTTTTTAAGAGTAGTTACAGAGCTGCTACTTGAGTGTATTTTAAAATAAAGTATTGTTTTAGTTTTCTGTTGATATGACCAGGGACATGTCATATTACTGGTATGACAGTGTATCTTGCTGCATGAGGTCCAATGACAGGAATGTGATTCATGTGCATTTGCTGAACATGTGCCCTGTTGTTCGAAGGAAAAAAAAGAAGGAAAGTGCTCCGTGTGATTGATTGATGGAAGTAAAGATGGGGTCGGGATGCAAACAAGATTGCTATGGGATGCATGAGAACAAAAAAAAAATGAGAGAAAAACAGAGAAAAAAATGTCATAGATACCCTCTGTTTGAAAAAAGAGATGCAATATTCTAGATTGATCTTCTTCATATAAGTAGTAATCTTCAATTAGACTGAGATTATTTCTGCTAGATGTGATGAATATTTCATCTTGTCATGGCTGATAAATTATCTAGAAATTGGAGGGAAAAAATCTAGTAAAACAGATCTACTTTTAAGTTGCCTTGATCACAAGATTTAAAGTCAGATTTGGTTGCTTTGTATGAAAATGAGATTTATTTGTTTTCAGTGCAGCATGTACATTGTAGCTTCTTAACTTACATGTATGTTTATAACCAATTGCAAAAGGTTTTTTTTTTTGGTGGTTTGTATAAATACATACTACATGTAGATGTCCATCTCTACATGTAAGTGGATCATGATATGCTTTGTATACTAAAATAAGATTTTTTCCTGTCTTTGTCTTGAGAAACATCAATTTTCATCAGATTAAGTGTTTTCTTACACAATGATTGGTTAGAAATTAATTAACACTTGTTGCTTAAAGCTTGTAAACCAATAGTTCAATGGTGCCTATACATGTAGCTACCAGCCGTTTGCTGAAATTTTGAACATTAAATTTTGGTATTGTTTTTTATGAGTATGAACTGCAGGAGTGAAGTGATCAATTGTCTTTTAACTAGATTTTATCAGCTCAATATAATAATAATAATGATAATAATAATGATTATAATAAAATAATAATAATGATAATAATAATGATAATGATAATAATGAAATAATGATAATGATAATAATAATAATAATAAAGATAATAATAATGATAATAATAATAATAATAGTAATAATAATAATGATAATAATAATAATAATAATGACAATAATAATAATGATAATAATAATAATAATAATGATAATAATAATGATAATAATAATAATTAATAATGATAATAATAATGACAATAATGATAATGATAATAATAATAATAATGATAATGATAATAATAATAATTAATAATGATAATAATAATGACAATAATAATGATAATAATAATAATAATAATGATAATAATAATAATAATAATAATAATAATGATAATTATAATAATAATAATAATAATAATATTCTGCATTTATTTAGTACCTAATACATTTCTCTGGGATGTGTCTCAGCATTTTACAGAAATAGTATTACTCGGTCATCAGATTCAAGCTTTCTCGCACACAATGTATACACCTTCTCCACTCCCAAGGAAGCATTCCAGTCAGATGCCATTTTACAGGTGTTCACAGTGCTAAACAAATTACAATGACTTGAGAAAATCACTTTGGATTTTTCATGTTTGTGATTATGAATTCATGTAGTTGGACTCTGTTGGAGTCAGTTGAGACTTGGCCATCATAATTTCATTGATTATCATCTCAGTGTGACACCAAGCAGCTATCAAATAGTCCTATAATCTAAGAATGGGGATTTTGGAATTCTTGGTGATATGCATGAAATTCATAGGCGATTACTGGAGAAAATGGTTACAGTATAATGCCTTGTATGTGTGGTTGTGTAATGCATGTAAAGTAGTTTGAAATACTACATGTACATGTAAAGGGGGAGGTAATTTGAAATGTATTCTAATGTACAGATACATCTTCCCTTTTTTTGTCTTCTGGCTGCAAAAAGACGTGGACCTATCAAATCCGAAAGTTAGTGCAAAATATGACCTGACAAGTTTGTCTGCTCAACTTTTGGCAAAACTCTTGTTTTATTTAACCCATTCGTGACAGGAATTATTGAAAGCCTAATTTGATCAGCTTTTATTCTTCAAATTGGCAACACCAACATTCTTATTTTATTGCTACATTTTTCTTATAAAACGTCATGTATCTGAAATGAATATAAATTGACAGAAATTATGATGAGAAGTCAAAAAGTTGCCAATTGCAGGGGAAAATGGTGATTTTAAACCTTCTATCACATTGCCAATTTAGGGATTTTAATGCTTATTTTCCTTTGCTGTTGGATATCTGAATGAGCTGTAACCTTTTTCCTTCCTTTTTATTTCTCTTTGCCTCAGCAAGATCGATTGCTACAGGTTCCAAATGGCTGAAGACTTTGATTATATGAGACATGAAGAATTCATGAAACAGTATTTATCAATGACAGCCAGGAGAGCTGAGAAATGGGAAGCTATGATCAAAGGAAAACAAAAATTTATGAGAAAGATTTAAAATCCTAATTTTTTTCTTTTGCCTTCTCCTAATGACAGTGAAATTGATGGCTACGGATTCAAAAGACCTGATGACTTTGATTACGAGTCATATGAAGAATTCATAAAACATCACCTGTTAGTGCTAGTCAGGAGAGCTAAGAAATTTGAAGCTATGATCAAAGGGAAAAAATCTTGAAAAAGATTTAAAATCCTTAATTTTTTCTTTTTGCTTTCTCCTTCTAACAGTGAAATTGATGGCTATGGATTTAAGAGACCTGATGACTTTGATTACGAGACGTATGAAGAATTCATGAAACATTACCTGTCAGTGCTAGCTAGGAGAGCTAAGAAATGGGAACCCATGATCAAAGGAAACCAGAAAGTCAAGAAGTCACGAAAAGGTATGTTTTTAAATCATATTCTTTATATTGATAATGTATTGCTTTCAGAGAGCCAGAGAAAGAGAGAGAGAGAGGGGGGGGGGGGGGGGGGAGAGTGGATGTTTGTACATGTGACATTTGATTTGGGTTTCATTTCTTTGGAGATGGAAAGAGGGTTAGAGCTTATTAAATTTACATACAACTTTTTTTATTTGACATTTTTGATTAGGGATAGTGCTTCATAGTATTTGGATCATTGTTAAAGTTAGAAAGTAAATGAGTGGCAGGAAGTGATCAGGGAGCAATTTTTGGTACAGTTTTTTTTTCCACCTAGTCACCTTCTTATAATAACCATTATACGTAAAGTACACGAACGCCTAAGAATATGCCATAGTGTTATATTTCAGGGCTCTGAACGGACACACAATGTGAAGCTTAAGCCCGTCTGAGAAGTAAGACTGGCAATGTTTAAATGCCATAAAGAACGCATTCTCGGCAAGAGCTTCTTGTGGCTCGATCGGATGGACGGCTGTTCTATGAATGAGAGGTCTCGAGTTTGATTCCCACTCTCGTCAATATCATATTTTTGGTGTTTATTCCGTCAGAAATAGTTCAGTATCACGGCTATCACAACTGCTTAATTGTGGTTTAACACTATGCCAGCTTTTTATTTTGTGGGTTTTATTTTTTAGCTTAAAAATGGATGTCCAGGCAACTTTCAGTGGACATTAAAAAAAAATCTTGTCTTGCCTGTTGCCCCAATGATACTACATAGCCTAATCTGAATTCATCCCCTGTACTTGCACTGTCTGTGTGCAAGGATTGTACACTGTAGGAAGTGTTTACTTAGCTTTAATGAACAGTTTCATAATGCATGAGTATACATGTACATGCCTCTAGTTCATATATGATTAATCAACCATTGGAACTGTTTCCCTGATTATAGCACATCAGTGCTGCGACACAGATAATGAATAGCTTGAAATTGTATGTATTTATACATTACATGCTTCATGTTCAAATATAATTAACCTATTTAACAATAAGCATCCGCATTGTGAGAGCCGTGGGTGGTTGATGGAATGGGAAATTACTCTGTCAGGCTGAAATCATTCTGTAAAGCCTACCCCACACTATACGATCAGTCTGTGATCCGATTTTGGGAAAATTTGTTATAGAATTTGATATGAACATTCAAACATATAAAATCTTAATGATCAAAGTTCCGAATATTTGTATGATTAATAAAACCAAAATTCCAGTCTATTGGCAGCCTCCCTGTAGGAATAAAAGCAAACTTAATTCCGAATCGTAGTGATGTCATAACAAGCTTGCGATCGGCTACGATTTGAAGCCGATTTGGCCTTTAATCCGACCACAACTCATTTAGTTAACCAAAATTTCGATTTTAGTATTCCTATCATTACTCCGAATTCCAAATAAGATCATTACACTTGTTTAAACTTTCATATTTAATGCAAAATGCAATTTTTTTGAAAATCGGGTGGCAGTTGGATCGTATAGTGTGCAGTGGGCTTAATTGGTAGCATCACATTAAGATTTATAAGGAATGAATATTATAAATGATAATGAAAATTACATATACACATGTAGCTTATGGTAATGTGTGAGCAATCATGCTGGAATGGAAAAGGAAATAAAATGTGCAAGCATGTACACATATTCCCCCCTCCCCATCATTATTTATGATTCTTATCTATGGAAGATGTCGATGTATACATGTAGATATATCGAATGGATTAGCACTAAACTTACTTATTTTACTATACCAACATTACAACAAAACCAGAAATACAAATAAGCAAATATAACAGAACAAAACAAAACATGATAAATATCAAATTCCTATCACTTACAGTACTCATGGTAAATTTGTATATTGATCATAGAACAGACTACAAGTTATGACATCATGTTGGTCTTCAGCTGCATTTTTCATCAAATTTAATTTGTTGACATGCAGCTGATGTATTTTTCATATGTTTCAATAATTAGAACATCTTGGAGGTGTAACATAAAGAGATACAATCAATCTTACAATCAATTGTATATCTTTAGTACATGGTTTGCCATAGACTTACGATTGATATCAATCATAAGATTGATTGTACATGTATGTTTTATGTTACATCCCCCTTGACAGCCAAATGTAGTAACCTTTCCAGTTAGGAAAGCAGGAAAGTGAATCATTTCAATGTATTTTGTAAAAAAAAAAGAATGAGATCAAATAAGATAAGATAAGATAAGATAAGATAAGATAAGGATAAAGATAGAGAGGATAAAGATATTAAAGGAAGATAAAGATAAAGATAAGAAAGATAAAGATAAGGAAGATAAAGATAAAGATAAGAAAGATAAAGATAAGGAAGATAAAGATAAAGATAAGAAAGATAAAGATAAGAAAGATAAAGATAAGAAAGATAAAGATAAAGATAAGAAAGATAAAGATAAGGAAGATAAAGATAAAGATAAGAAAGATAAAGATAAGGAAGATAAAGATAAGAAAGATAAAGATAAGGAAGATAAAGATAAAGATAAGAAAGATAAAGATAAGGAAGATAAAGATAAAGATAAAGATAAGGAAGATAAAGATAAGGGAGATAAAGATAAAGATAAGTTAATAAAAGATGAGATAAGATAAGACACAGGTGTAAGATTAGGTATTAGATGAGATGAGATGAGATAAGATAAAGATTAGGAATATAAAGGTAAAGATAAGTTTGCATAAGGTTTATGCGATAAGATGAGATAACATCAAGAAAATATAACATTTATCAGTTCTCTTGCATGAAAGCACAAAAAATTACAGTGACGTGAACAAATTGTTTGCATTGAAAAACACATCAAAATTCATTATGTAATGTATCATCAAAACACAGAATGTGGGCAAGTAATCTGGTTTACTAAAAGTCAGAAGTCAAGACCTGAAGCTACAGTTAAGCAAGATAATCCCCTCCTTTGCATGGCATCAGCAATACAATGATTAAACTGATGATCAGATTTCAGTTTGTTATTAGTGAGAAAACCTGCATCTGGCACTGCTTCTAATGTCAATATTTGAGAGTGGTAATTCTAGACATAGCCAAACAGAAAGCTCATTTGGTTTTGTTGCTTGTGCTGCAGTAAAAAAAAAAATCATTCATCTGTGTTTATTTTGGGAGAACATGGTAAACTGCAAGAGTATATACTCATTAAAGGCTGTGTTTTACCTTTTAAGGCTTGTTCACATGTACATGTATATGAAGCCGCAAATCCTAGTGGTAAACCACCACGTTTTGTGTGTGTTTGTGTGTGTGTGTTAGTGAATGGTATATGAGGAGACACCCCCCCCCCCCCCCAAAAAAAAAAAAAAAAAAAAAAAAAAAATCAATTCTAAAAGCATATTTTTTGCCTCTTGGCTGCATACATGTATCTTTTCTTGAGTTTGTCTGCGCACCTTTGGGCAAAAATCTCTTTAATATTAGTGTGAACTATTAAAGACATGTAATTTCACATCTGATTATCATAAGTGGCGCAGTAAAAAAAAAAAAAAAGAGTTCTCATGCAGGGTTCTCACTAGAAAAAAATCCACACATGGTTCCCACTCTGCGCAAAGCGTGGAAGTTTCGGAAGTTTTACGGAATAACACCTAAAGTTAGGTGTGGCGGCAGTATATGCTACAGTAAAAGGATGAAAAATACTTCTTGGTAAGCAGGAGTTGTCTACTAATGGCATAAAAGTAAAAATACATTGCCAAAAAGCAAAACAATCTGTGACATTTATCATTCTTGTTTGGAATATATACTCCAATATTTTTTTTACCCTTGTTTCCACGCATGGTGCAGCAATTTCACACATGGTTCTTCCTTGTCTAAAACCCTTTACGCATGGTATTGGAACCATGGGTGTTATGTACTGGCGAGAACCATGTTCTCATGTAGCGTGGGGTTTGGTGCTAGATATCTAAATGAGCCTTTATGGGTTTGGACATTTAGTCAAATGAAATAAAAAGGGAGTTTGGAGAAAGGGGAAAAATATGATCTTTTGTATGCTTTCTAATTCTTTTTATTGCAGTTTGGAAGAATGTCAACCGAAATGTTTCCTCAAAAGGATTGCTGTTCAAATCAGTGTCGTTATAATTTGAAATATGACAAGAAACAGCTTTAATATTAGGCCAAATACTTGTGTGTAGTCCCATATACTCATTTCTGTGTGCAGTACATATGCTTTTTTTGTAAGATCCATTTGATTTCTTAGCATTTTGATGATTTCAAAACTTCAAGATATACACCAATTTCATGAACTTCTAGTTAACCATCTCCAATTGCTTTAGAACCTCTTCTTTCGCATTGTAATCGCTTGACCAGAACTCACTTATGTCTTTAAAATAACATCAATGTGGACTTCTCCTTTCATTTCCTGTCATGCTAGGAAACTTCAAAGCAATTTGCAAGAAGTCTTCATTTAGAATTACATTTGACTTTAGGGCCGGCCATTGATTTTGTAAAAGGTCATCTAAGAATAGATGAATAATAAACTGGCATGCATTGTCTCCTTTAGGTCATAGTAACCATGATCTTTAATTTTGTAATTTGAAGGGTCTGTCTACTCAAATGATCAATGTGAAAAAGAAAAATTATTGCCAAAGCTATTGATTTCGCAACGTGTAATTAAAGAGTTCCTAGTGATTATTTGCCTGGTCTTTTTCAACTTGCATGTAGGCATGCAATGCCATATGCCCACATATATTGTCAAATCGGAAACATTATATCTCAAATTTTCTTGCATTATATACAATAAAACTAAGTTGTGTAATGATATAATCTCTTGAGTTTATAAGAACTTTTTGTCATGGTTACTGTATATTTTTAAAGTCTTTTGTTATCAAAATTGATGAAGATACATGTATGTATCAGTGTTACTCCCATCTGAATGATAATAATTCGAAGATTTTTAAAAAATATGAAGATAAACTTTACACTTTACAATGTAGTTCTGGTCATGCCATTACAACGTGAAAAAAACTGTGGGAAAGGTTGATTGACTAGTAAATAAAAACTGATGTACATGTATACCTTAAGGTCTTGAAATCATAACAGTGATAAGAAATTAACTTAATCTTGTTAAGAAGCACAGGTACTGCATATGGAAATTAATGTATGGGACTACACACAAATGTTTGGGACCAATACTCAATTTTTAGTGAAATTTTGAATACGAGAGCATTTGAAGAATGATCCTATTCAGGGGACATTTCCATTATCGATATGATATTCTTCTAAACTGACATCAAATGACCACCACTGCTTTCAGACGAGAGAGTTCTCATATGGATAAACGATGTATGGATATACGACGTTTCAATATAGGACGTTTTTCGTGTCTGAATGCTCTTATATTGATACGACGTATATCGAAACGATGGTTTGGGCATCGTTTTGTACGATTATCCTATATCCATACGATGTAAATTCACGTCTGAATGCTCTCATATCCGTACGTTGTATAAGTAGGCGAGACTTATTCACAACGTGCACTTAGGGCCCGACCTCTACTCTACTATAGATGAGTCCAGCACAATGCAACGTAAATACGAAGCGCAAAGCCTGCATGAAGTTCGTACTGTGCAAGGGAGCGACCCCTACATATTCATGAGCTTCCCACGAAAGCTCGACTGAGCGCAAGGTCTGAATGCTCCTGTATGATTATTGGATAACGGGGCGTTGCGTCTGAAAGGTCTCATATCAATACGTTGTATATCCATACATGTACGTCATATGAATATACGATAAGTTGGTGCATCTGAAAGCAGGGTGAGAAAGCTCACAAATTATCTTTCACCTCGTCCCACGGCTTGAATTTCTATTTGAAGTTTGTTTGGCACAAACAGAGTGTTAGGAGAGGAAATAGCATCATATACTACACCCCATCCCAAAATTTGTTGTCGTTTTTACAAACTGGCGAACCTGCGCATTTTGCACATTGCACACTTGTGCAGATACGCAAGTTGGAGAAAACGTTTTTACAAACTGTTGAATCATGTTTGAATGGCCATGCTTCCTCATTTTGTATTAATGTATATGGGAATACAGTAAACCTTTGAAAATTAAAGTCATATGCTTTCTTTTCATGTATATATCAATACATGAAATTATGCAAAGAAGGCAAAATTATATAAGAACACCTAAATCTATAACTGTGTTTTCCTCCAATTCACGTTTCTGCGCACTGCACACGGTTTTGCCAGTTCGTATTGTATGCCAACTGGAAGGACAAGTTGGCTATAAAAAAGGGAGGGAAAAAAGGCAATAGAACACAAAAACAAGCATTGAAAACAAGAGATGTGTTTTTAACAAGAAAAAAGCAGCAAACCTAGCAAATGGATGCTTCTATTAAACCAGTTTGCCATCTTTTAGGAAAACAATTTTAACTCTGATGGAAAAAGTAGCTAGAAGCAAAAATAATGTTCTACAAAACTTAAAAAAAAAATGCTCTGATGAAGAACTGACTAAGGGAGAAAGTTGCCCTAAGGAAATGTCACTTTTCTGTTTTGAAAAAAAAAAAAAAGACAGGCCAAAAAACTCCCAAACATGTATCTAGATTCTAGGAGAAAGGTACCTGGGAACAGGCTCGTTCAGACCTGCACCAGGGTATAAATTGTGTCCATAAACCATGTGTTTGTTCTGTACTAAAAAGTGGGAAGTGGCAATGAGTTAAATGCAAGAAGGGATCCACATGTATCCATATTAGAACTGTACCTGTGTCTGTTTTAACATAAACATAGACATGTTTGAACTGTGGTAAGCTTTAAAACCTCAGCATTTTCTTGAAGTGGTTTACTGCTATACATGTGAACAAACCTCTGAAATATAGCACATAGCTAGCTAGGTGATCACTGTACACTGTACCCTGTGGAGGATGTCTGTCAAAGTAAAGATAGTTTACTGTAAATGTGGAATATTTCGCTGTGTGATAATTTTTGCACATTTCGTGTAGTACGCCACTTGCGCAAAAATAAAACTGTGTGAAATATTTTGTTTATTTTGCACATGAATACAGTTACAGGATTGCCAACCTTTTAAAAAACATTGCAGTATTTTGAAGGATTAAAAAGGGTATATTGGGTGGAAAAACCCTATTTTAACCTTTTCCACAATAGATATGCTTAGTAATACAATTTAAGAAAAAAGTATTTTCCATATAACCTGCAGTATTTTTGATAAAAAAAACAGTATAAAATGCTGTGAAAAAGGAACAGTTGCATCTGCAGTTATCCTAACTTAAAGTCCCCAGTTTTCTGTTTTCTAAAATGCAAATTCTGTGTTCTTCGGTGTTCTAAACTTCAAATTCTGTGTTCTTCAGTGACATATACAAAACATAAGATAAAGCAATTGTAAACAGTAGAAATCTTAGAAAAACTTAAATTGCCCTAACACACACGCACTGCAGTATGCAGATAAAGCTTGGCCAACACATGCTAAATACTGCGAACAGGTTTGATCCAGATTTTCAGCTGATGAATGGTTTTGTTTTATTGGATTTTGCTTTGTTTTTCATGAGTTTCACCTTATTTTTTGTAATTGAAGTGTTTTGGCCTGAAAAATTGCGAAATTCTGTGAATTCCGTGTTTTTTCCCGAATTCCATGAATATATTCCGTTTTCTGTATCGCGGAAAACTGGGGACTTTATCCTAACTGTCCACGAAAATTAAAAATGCGCGATTGTGTTTAACTTGGCTGAGCACAAAAAATTAGTCGCTTGAAATTTCCACTTTTACAGTATACAATGACATACTTTTATATGATTTAAGAAATTTCATTTGATTTCAGACTTTAGTTTGGGGGTTGGATCGGGGTTTCCTACTTCACTCATACAATACATTTACATGTGCTTTAATCCGTTGAGTACTATACCGAAGATAACCCGGGCTTGGGTCAATGGAAAATGTGTGTATACCAAAATCAAATCGTGCTCAACGAGTTAAAGGCATACATGTATACATTGTACACTTAGCATACTTGACTTGTACTGGCTTGTGTGCATTGTACATAGAGCAATCATACTGTCATGCGCTCCTCTGTTTCTTGCTAATCGCCCGCAAGGCATCCAAGACCGAAAATCAAATTTGAGTTCTCAAATCAAGTTAGGGTGCACATTTCTTTAATCAGCGCCCAGATTGTCAAACCCATCGATGCATGGGAATACTCAGCACTGTGCAGCCAGGACAGTGGGCATTTGAACACCTTCTCTGTGCCCTGGGGGCTGGCAAATTTGTCCCCTGGATAAATTTTTTCAAAGAAAAAGATAATGCTTTATTTGTTAGTGTAAAAGTAGTAAGGAGATATGGTGATGGAGGATTGTAGATCAATTTCAGATGGATTGATTCAGTTATACGATGCATAATAATGATAATGGTCCATTCTTGTATCATGAATATTTTTCATATTGAACTATGTTTTGGGGCCTATGAAAAATTTGAAAGGTGTTTTTCTGTGTGTGCTCAGTTCATTTGAGCATTTTTTTGAACATGGACAAGAAGACAATATACATGTATGGATAATATGGGCCGCGACGCGACAAAAGGGCCCTTAGCTCTCCAAATGGCTTACGCAGTAAAACCGCGCTAAAGTCAGCGCTTATCAAAATGTGCGCACTGAAAAAAACCAAAACAAAACACAAAACGCCAAACCAAAACAAAGCACACGTGCAGACGAAAAATACTGGAACACTGATAGAGTCTAGTATTAGTACGTCGATTAATCTGGATCTAGCTGATGATCAAATGTCAAATCATGGATGAATCGGTAAGAACATTATTATGATTTCTTCAGTTTGCTCCAGTAGAAATTACGGGTTTTAAAGGCATTTCGTGCATTTAATTCAGTTTTATTAGGTGACTGTCTACCTCGTTTCGTATAGTGCCCTGCAACTGCAAGGCTGCATGCGACATGCATAGACCTATAGTTTCAAAGATAAAGTTAGTGAATAGTGTTAACTGTTAATTCCGACAGTTAACGTTGTATTATGAAATTTCCTTCCTCTGTTATTTCTTTTTCATATTACTGAATAATCTCTGAATATTAATTTTTGTAATTTATTTCATCAGTTGGGAAATTTCTTTAAACCAAGGCAAGATGTAACTACATGTAGATATACACTCTAGATTCTACTGTAGTCGTAGACTTTGCTGTCACACTCGTAGTCGTAAGCTCATGTTGCATGATGAGGGGCCCTATAACTATGCGCACCTAACATTCACTTGAAATTGACAAGCTTTTCCTTTCAATTTCCTCTAATGGCCGACCTCAGTTTAATCTTCATATCTTAGAGTCTAATTGTGCCGAAAATCTCATTAAAATTGTGTAAGAACCAAGAACAATATCATTTTCACAAGAAAAAGCGACGATGTTTCATAATGTCGGAACGTTATTTGCCGCTAGTTAATAGTATTAGTAGATGAATGCACGATATGCCTTAGCCTACCCTTATTCAAATTTGTTGACGTTTGTGCAAATCTATTCCACTACAATCATGGGACTTGCATAGATCTTAACTTCTGACCTGCTTCTACCAATCTTTTGAATTTGTTGATTCATATTTCAGGCCTCAATTTTCCCATGCTGAACTTTACCGGCCAGGAATTCATCAGAAAATTTTAGCAGCTAAGTTATATACATAGGCCCTATAGGCCTACAGTGTATTTCCCACACAGAGATGGTAAAATAAAGTTAGGCCCGGGAGTTAGGCCTAGATCTATAGGCTCTAGCTATAGTCTAGCTAATTTAGGGCCAGACTAGGGCCTTGCCCTACCTTGGGCTCTGGATAAGTATGGAATTACAAATAACCGTTTATGTATCACAACCCTGTGTAAGCACAGACCTGCTTTTAAAAAAATTAAAGAAAATAACAAGAGATGAAGCTGAACTGGTGGGGGGGGGGGGGGCACTGCATTGTTTGCTTATAATCGAGAGGAGGATGGGAGGGGGCAGATCATTATTAGCAAGCAATGCCTCCCCCAAACCCTTTCCATTTTGTATTGCTGGATTGTCTTCAGTTTTGAGTGCATTGTCTCTCTAGGCTTTTTTTTTAAATATATATATAGAGCAATTGAATTACAAACTGAATTTCAATTATGAGGCATTGTTGAATATTTAGTTAAATTACTTTTAGATTAATCAAAGTTAAAACAATACTAATCACAAAACAACATTACTAAATTGATTAATTGTTATTACTGTCTAATATTTCATATTAGAATGAATGACATTTTGTATTCCATACTCATTTAATGCTGTTGGTGTACTTCAGCTGTTCTAAAACAATAAGTCTGTATTTCAGTGTGATTCATCTAAGCAGTTGGCTGCTTCTAGTGCCATTTCGTGTATCATTACAAGGGATTTTATCTTTTTTTCTTCTTTTTTTTTCTTTTTTTTTTACAGGCCATTGATATGAAGCAGCTAAGGTCATGCTCGTCCCTATGTCATTGTCATCTCCAGGCCAATATAGCAATGTTGGACTGTATCTTAGAGGCAAAGCTGGAAGGAGAGGGGGAGGGTATGATAACCACATTTAATTCAAAGATGCTGGAAATGTCGGGTCACTGCATTCTTTTCTGAGGAGGAAGCAGAGGTGATCTTAGATCTTGAAACAGTCACTGAAGTTGGATTCTCCTCGCATCAACCCAGGATGAACTTCACAATGATGGAGATCCTACAGAATGAACATGGGTATGGCTATACAGGATGTCACTAGAACAAGTAGTGTTTGGAACTTTGGATGCCTCCTTGCGGTCTATGATCACATCCTTTCAGTTGGTGAATGAACTTACCAAAGCTGAGCATGACCTCTACATTATGTGGGAACTGACTGACAGCGTCCAGGAGTGCTACAGTTGAAGTTATGGGGAAGCGATATTGCTACTTCTTTAATGAACAAAAGTCTGCAAAATATGTTTTTTGTATCTTCCTAATTTGGGTGACAAGTGCCCTTAGAACTCATGACATATGTTTCAATAGGAGCAATTTCACCTTCAGGATGATATTACCTCTATTTCATAGATGATATTTAATTCTAAATATTTACTACGTTTGTGTGCCTGTAAAAGCAGATGACTTGGAGAGTAATTTAAAACTAGCAAATTTTTAATCATTGCATTAACGATAAGATCTTTTAAGGTCATATAGGATTTTTTTCTTTATAAATTAGGTCACATGTGCAATGATCTAAATTTAGATTGAATTGCTTCTTTGTATCTTAACTATACAAAAAAAAATACCCTACTAGCTAAACTTTGTAAGCTTATTTGTTTAACCATGTAAAGGAAAATAATGGGTAGATGTTAAGAGATATTTTGGGGCACGTGATTTTATTCTATTTTTTAGTGAAAGGAAAAGAAAGGATGAATTTTATTAGGAAGAAAGAACAAACACGTTCCACTCTTAAATTTATTAGAAACCGAAAGTATTTAACAGTTTCAGACTACAGCTTGATAAAGAGCACCAATCCAGACGGATTTAAATTCCTAATTTGAAGTACATCGTATGTCAACTCTTGCTTTGAATAAAAGTTAATAGTATGACAAGTGCAATTAAGGAAAATTTTATTTCATTCCATGTTGTACTGACCTATTATGTATTTCAAAGTTCACAGTTCATATCTTTTATTGATCCATAATTGAAGAAAAAAAACCCAGAAAATTGGTCTCCCGCTGGCAGTGGAAATACAAAAGATACATTGCAGTTAATAAAATAAACGATGAAGTGATATAAGACAATTTAACACAATTTAGGCACACACTTGAAATAAGTATATGCATGATAAGAAGGTGAGTGAAAGTAACAAGAAAGGTATAAAGAGAGAGAAAGAGAGAGAGAGCAACCGATGGAGCTGATGGAGAGCTGGAGAAATGAAAGATAAGAACGATGAAGCAGAGAAAAGGCGAGAAAACTAGAGATGGTGGAAATAGAAGGGAAGAAGAGGGAGAGAAAAAGGAAGAGAAGGAAAGATATAGACCAAGTTGGAAGAAGGGAAAAAAGCTAGCTGACAGAAAGAAACATGAACATGGAAAGAAGCACGGAATTGAGAAATAATTTGAATTTTGATGCCTTCTGAATGACTTGTGATTGAGTGGGCGGTAAATGGTTCTGATTTTTGATGATGATGTAATAATAAACAAGCATGCTAGTTAAATTGATTTTCACTGCATCTTCAACACTATTACTATTTAACAGCAACATAAAATCTTTGACACGTGTTTGCCAATTAGGGGCAAATCCATGCAAACTTTAAACGGGGAGGGGCATTAAAAATTCTGAGAATACCCCACCCCTTCCCCCAAAGACCACTAAAATTGAAGGTGAATTTAAGATGACATTTTTGCTCCAAAATTCACTTTAAGACATACAGATGTTTAATGAAAAATATATGGTGAACAAAGGGGATTTCGGCCCTATCCTCCCGGGATCCGTCCTTGATGACTCTGACTCCTCTATGATTCGCTTTCTCTTTATCTCCCTGTTAATATGAAAAAATAAGCAATCACAACTTTATTTTCATAGATTTGTGATTGAAATTCACTTAATGACAAAAGTTTTTATTTCACAAAGATTTATGGTGAGCAAAGATGATACGGCCCCTTCCTCCCTGGATATAGTGACGCCCCTGAAATATGACCCCTCACCTTTTCTATAATCTTTACATAATGTAATATTTTATACTCGCTACAGAATAGATATATTCTCTATTTATATCTCTCTACATAATATAATCATGTTTATGAAAAAAGCAAAATTTGATTTCAGCTTAATTATGATTGAAAATGCAAACAATTTAAAAGCCAATTTCAAGGCCGTCTCACGGACGTGAACAAGGTCATTTCAAGGTCATTTCAAGGTCATTTTAAAGTCATTTTGAGGTAATATAGGGTTCAGAGAAGACAGGATAACAGGAAAACAACATTTTCTCTATTATAATGTAAGTGGTCCGTCATGGTACTAGGAGAATGTTGAATTAGCCTCTTAAGCATGTTAGGAATCTTGGCGAAAATGGTATCAGGGATTGATTATTATATTGTTAACCTTGGTCACGCGCGAACGCAGAATAGCACGCGTGGAGCAAAAACATGCTTTTATAAAATTCATCAATTTAGACACTTAGGGATGGAATTTTGCGAAACCGTTTGCATATTCAGATTCTGCAGCATTTATACTACAAAATAGTGTTTGAAAACTCATTTTGAAAAATTTTGCCCTAAGGGCCCTTTTGTCGCGTCGCGGCCCATATGT
>CM057169.1:3044490-3082313 GCA_029962745.1 Echinometra lucunter | reverse complement strand
AGGTGTTTTTCTGTTTGCTTTTCTTTACTTTCCTTTATCTTTCTTGAGGAATCCACGTCACTACAAGCATTGCTTTTTTGTGGATTTCTCTTTTCTAATATCATTTTTTTCCTTTTAATACACTATGTCAAGCAGACATTTAATTTGTTTTGATGTTACACTGTAATAAGAGGAAAAAATGTTGTATGTTAATTTACGATATTTCTGTTTAAAAGAAGAAGAAAAAATTTATGTCTTGTGTTGTAATGGAAATAAAACCTGAACTTGAACCTGAACTTGAACTTGAACCTGTGTGTGCTCAGTTCATTTAAGCATTTTTTTGAACATGGACAAGAAGACAATATATGGATGATACATGTACATGTATGTAAAATGGTTTTGCCGAGGAGAGCTCCTCAGGAGTTCTGGAAAATTCAAAACTTTGTTAAAACAGAAGTATGAAATAGACACATTGCCTCAAGAATATTGTACTTTTACTGTAATAAGTCCCTCAAAAAAGCTTTAGGAAATGAACAAGAATTAATAACATGTATATCTAATGGATCTGAAGCCGAGTATGCCAATATTCAGTCTTGCATTAAAGGGAGGGTTGACCTTAATCAGAAGCAATACAAATCATTCTTTTGTATATGGCCACATGTAAAAATATAAACATGGATTTTGACATGTACATCTGATAAATCTAGAGTTAATTCAATTATGTAGAGCCGTACTACAAATACAAAGGACAGTGAAATCAACAAGCTTTTAGCAGATGTGATTCTGTACTGTGTGAAACCCTTTAGAATTTTGTAAGCAAATGCTACATCTTGCATTTACTCCCCCCCCCATGATTTTTCAAGTGATCAAAAAGAAAGGAGTGGAAGAAGAAGAAGAAGAAGAAGAAGAAGGAGGAGGAGAAGAAGAATAAGAAGAAGAATAAGAAGAAGAAAAGGAAGAAGAAAAGGAAGAAGAAGAAGAAGAAGAAGAAGAAGAAGAAAGAGGAGGAGGAGGAGGAGAAGAAGAAGAAGAAGAAGAAGAAGAAGAAGAAGAAGAAGAAGAAGAAGAAGAAGAAGAAGAAGAAGAAGAAGAAGAAGAAGAAGAAGAAGAAGAAGAAGAAGAAGAAGAAGAAGAAGAAGAAGAAGAAGAAGAAGAAGAAGAAGAAGAAGAAGAAGAAGAAGAAGAAGAAGAAGAAAGAAGAAAGAAGAAGAGTATGTGGGAAGAGGGGGTAGGGTAGGCAACTATACGTGTATGATAGCCCTATTTGTTCATTTAAAACGTAAATAAACTCACATTGCACTGATACTGCGCTGCTATGGGTTAAAAGTGCCAGGGATAAACTAAGCTGCCTTGCAGGCAGATCTAACTCTATACTGTGCGAAATCCCATAGAAGATTGTGAGCACACCATTCATCTCTCATTAGTGCAATGTATATCACTGTGTTTATGAAGCAGCAGCAGCAACTCTCTATACCAAGCTTTGAATGGCACATCGCTGTGTCAATCCGATAGATTAAATTGCCGGTGTGACCACACTTAAAACCCTCAAGAGACTACAAACAAGAGAGAGAAGAGGGGCTAGCGGGGCTTGCGATTCGTGGCGCCATAGCACGAGGAATTGAGCGATCGGGTGCCTGCGGCGACCCATTATTGAGGTGGTGGGAAATGGAAGGAGGTTTTCAATGATATACAAGGAGGGTAGGGGTGGGATGGGGGATGGAGAGGGCCTAGGGGTCAGGGGCATATATTACAGGGTAATTTCCTTTTCACACTTGACTGCCATGGTTCAAACCCACATGAGGGGTTAGGAAAGAAGTGGGTACGCCCTTTAATATCGAGGACATTTTGAGGGCATTAAAGTAATTACATCCATGCCTTCCTCCTCAGCTCCTTGGCTTAGAGAGGATATTGTTTTTTCTGGAAGGTTCATAGGGATTGTTCAGGATGTACGCAATCATTTCCGGTAGGAAGGAAAAGGTACTTGGTAGACAGAAACAAGTGAAAGCTGTCCTTATTCAGAACACTTTATCCGCAGTTATTTCTGTCTCCAATGAGAGCGAAGTACAGCATCCCAAAAGGGCATTTTTCTTTTAACCCATTCGTGACAGGAATTATTTAAAGCCTAATTTGATCAGCTTTTATTCTTCAAATTGGCAACACCAACATTCTTATTTTATTGCTACATTTTTCTTATAAAACGTCGGTGCGACCACCCACTGAAATGAATATAAATTGACAGAATTATGATGAGAAGTCAAAAGTTGCCAATTTGCAGGGGAAAACGGTGATTTTAAACCTTCTATCACATTGCCAATTTAAGGATTTTAATGCTTATTTTCCTTTGAAAATTTTTTAGCATCAAACAACGAATATTGACGTAACCACAATGGGCAGAGTTTGTGTAGAATTTTTTGCTCTTTCTGCTCATGTATTTGGTATGATTTTTAGGGCTTTGCATCAAAAGATATTAGGCCAAACCACAAAATGTGGACCTCTGTCACGAGTGGGTTAATTCCCCCTTTCTCTCTCTCTCTCTCTCTCTGATGACATGTATTTAATGTGTACTGCCAATATGAAAGAAGTGTTTTGAAACCTCACCTGCTCAAGTGCTTCTGTCTGTATTTGCTCTGCTCTCTTTAGTTGCATGTAGGTTTAAAAAGTGTATTTATGTATTTACTGTTCAGAATCATTAAATCTACAATTACTTTGTACACATGTTATCTATAGGTGCCTCTCTGTAAACAGGTGAAGCGGTATATCTGTGATTTATCTTCCGTCTTTACCGTAGATGTGAGAGAGAAGTATGTTTAGACTTGCCCTTTCAGAGTGCATATATTTCTAGTTGTCTCTCACCACCCTGATGTTGTAGTCTTTGTTGAAAAACTATCCTCTTAGATCTACATGTACTGTGTGCTGTCTACTGCTGATGTGAAACAAGTGTCCAAATCTTTAGATTTGGTTTATTAATCTTAAACCTGACTGCTAAGAAAGCATGCATGCAGGCCTGTATAAGTAAGCAACCAGAGGACAGGCAGCTTTACATCATCTCTGAGGGACCTGGTAATGAGGACAGGGCATTTTTATTTGCCCCTCTCTTTCTCTTTGTGTGTATATGTGGAGGGCATGTTGGCTCAATTGATAGAGCGTCCGCCTCATGAACGGGAGGTCGTGGGTTCAATCCCCGGCCGAGTCATACCAAAGACTTACAAAAATGGGACCTTCTTGCCTTCTAGCCAGGCGCTCGGCATATAAGAATGGAGAAGGGTAATAATAACATATTATGTTATGCAGGGCCCGCTGGAAGAACAGCTGATAGCTGAAGTGGCTACCCTGGGTAAATAAGATTTATTATTATTATTATTAAGTTGATGTGGTATTCATCAGCTTTGATTTCCTGTGCTATAAAGGAAATATCTCAAAATGTGACCTTGGAAAATTTTTGGTAGTTGCTTTTTTCTACCCAAGTGCATTAGATTTATCTACTGTCTACAGCAGATGTGGGAGAAATATCCCATATTTTTTTTGCATTCACTCTGTCGCTTTTTTAAAAAAATCTTTCTATCTCTCTCTCTTTCTCTCTTTATCTTTCCCTCTTTTCTCTTTTCATCTCTTTCTCTTTCTCTCTCTCTTCCTCTCTTGCCACCCTTTTGTATCAGACAAGGTTATTTATGTGCTGTCTACCACTGATGTATAAGGAGTATCACAAAAGAGAGCATTTTAGTTGCATTTGTTTCTTTTGCTCTCTCTCCCTCTCTTTCTGCTTTAATATATATGCGATATATCTGGGGGGTGTTTCACGAAGACTAATGGGGTGTTGCAAGAAAGTTGCAATCGATTGCAAGTTGCAACTGATTGTCAGTGGCCAATCAAAATCATTGTTGCATGCATGTCTTCTTAAAAGGGCAGACCCTGAGCCAATCAGAATGGTTGTTTGAAAATTAGCAATTATTTGCAATTGATTGGAACTTTCTTGCAACACCCCATAAGATTGACTCAAATCGCACTTAACTATGGCTGGCCATTCATGCCACTGTTTTCATTCACCATGGATCTCTCAAAGGATTTACAAATCATGGTCACAAATCTGCAGAATTGACAATTTTTGTATAGTTCATTGATGAAGAAAACAAGAAAAGTAAATTCTGCAAATATGTGACCAAGATTTGTGCATGCTTTAAGAGACCGATGGTGAAAGCAAACAGTGGCATGAATAGCTGCCATATACGATTTGAGTCAATCTTAGTCTTTGTGAAACCCCCCCCCCCTGGTGTATTTCAGATATGAAAAAATATCCTGTGACTTCCCATAGCCAATTTCTATTCTTTCTTGTAGAATAGGATAGTTATTATTTGCTATCTACTGCTGATATGAAAGGAGTATCCTCAAATGGTCGGTTGCCCAGCAGAAGGGAGTGAGCACCCTTGACTGGCAAAAGGGAATGAAGAGACATGGGGTCAAATATCGAGATATCTTAGAAATCTACAATTAATTACACTGTACTTCAAGAAATTTATACCGAATCTATTCTTGAATATTCTTGAAGTAATTCTTCACAAATTTCTTAAAATATCTCAATTTTTGATCGCATGTCCCTTTGTTCCCTTTTGCCAGTCAAGGGTGCTCGTTCCCCTTTGCCAGGCAACCGATGAAATACGATATTTATATCTACAGGTGTGTATCTCTATCGAGGTGTAGTCTGGTATTTACATACTGTCTACTGCTGATATAAAATCATTATTTACAAGCCTGCCAGCCTTTCTCACGTAACACTTCAAACAAATTTATATTTTTATTGCAGAGTTCAGATAATGTTACAGAAAGTGTTACAGATAAAGAGGAGCTGAAGCAACACCAGGGATAGAGTCAGACAAGAAACGACAAGAGAAAGTAAATTTGATTAGTTCTAGATCTAATCCAAAGTCAGCCACCATAAACGTCGACATTTTGTGGAAAGCAAGCCAGGCAGAAGTTGGACACTCAGTCAATTTCAAAGATCAATCAAAATGATGCATGTTTCACCCTTATTATCCTTTTGATTGGAAAATAAGATGTCAGGTTCAAGAAAAAGTATAAACAGGGTGAAACATTCGGCCAGATATTCATTTAAACTTGTATCAACATGTTGCCATTTTAATAGTTCTTTTCAGAGTAGCTCTTGCTCGAAGATAGCAAATGGCGCTCAGTTAAGTTCTGATCGAGGGACTCCTCAAGTTAAGCTGAGAGAGGGGGGGGGGGGGGAGGGAGAGAGAGTTCAGATAATGTTACAGAAAACTTGGGTGATCTGTTTTCTGCTGTTCATGAATAGGTGGCTGCCCAAGCATTTTATAATACTACAATCCTAAATCTAATTCAAGAATTAAAAAAAAAAGGTAGTCAGCATTAAAGGGGGTACCCAATGCTGAAACATTGGTAGTTCATTTAAAAGAGCATGATTTCATCAGCAGAAAATCATCTGCCGAAATTTTTTTAAAAAGTCGTATTGCCAAGGAAACCACCAAATGTGGTAAGATTTGAGGATATTTTTGACCCCTCAGCTGTGACCCAGTTTCAACTGGGTACCCACAATGACGTCAAAGTGGGTACCTTGTTGCGCAATTTTAGCAAAATGCGTGCAAGGTATAATATATATTGTACAGTCTAGCGCGCAGCACAACTGCAATGCGCGAAGCTGGGTAACCACTTTGACTTCATACCTCATACTCAAAATTTTTGGTCAACTCTTGACTTTTTATGAGAGAATTAGCCAAAATACATTGATTTCGATTGAAAATCATCAAATTTTTAATGTTAGTGTTCTTAAAATTTTATTCTCGATCATATATCAAAAAAAATTTTACCATTGTGTAATCACTTTAAGGCTTGTTGACATATGAAGTGGCAAATGCCAGCGGTAACCTTCACGGTCATTTTGCGTGTAAATCAATAATATATGGGAGGGGGGAGGGGAGGAAATGCTGAGGCAAAAAAGCTTCCCTTTCACCTCCTGGTGGCAAATAGATGTGGACTGATCAAAATATGAAGTCACTAGTTTGTCTGTGCAACTTTTTGCAAAACTCTCTTTAATTTGAGCGTGAATTATTATTGATGCATTGAAGTGCAACTCATTATCATAAGTGTTGCGGTAAGAAAAAAAAAAACTGGGCGTTTTCTGTGGGGTTAGTTGGTGGATTTCTTAATGAGCCTTCACTGTCTCTGGGTTTATGGGAAGTCTACTTACATTGCTGACATGTCCTGAAAGCACAGTCACCCCAATATTTTCATCCCAGGAAGGTATATATGGATGTGATATGAATTGATCATAATATATTCCCTTTCCCCATTCTTTTTCATAATATTCAGTGTACAGTCGGTCGGGCGGGTGGGTGGTCGGTCCATTGCAAATCTTGCGGATCAAACTACTTCCTCATTTTTCGAGCGATGCTCATAAAATTTAGCACACACATAGGGGCAGGGGTATTAATCACCTTCAGCAATATTTCTAGTCTTTTGTTTTCACTCATTCTTTTTTGTATTGTTCAATTTTCAACAGATTTTTGTATTCATAAGATTATACCGGGTTTGGGCTCTAGTATAAGAATTTTGTTCCTTTTTGTCCTTCTCTTTCATTCTCATTATGTTTCCTTTAGATATATGTTCTTTTAACAAAGGTGATTTAGATTTAGACCGTGGTTTTATGCAGATTTGTGGTAAAAGTGCGCTTGATTAAGTGCACTAATTCCAGCCATTACATGTATGTTTCCTTTGGATATATGATCTTTTGAATGTCTTTTATTGTATTTATGAATGTGATTGCTGTAAATATTATGTATTTGTAATGATGAGTGACATAAGGCCAATTCCATGATAACGGAATTACAAATCAGAGATTTTTTGCTCACATTTTTAGAGTTTATGTGCTAATTTTGTATTCTGCCCCCTTCTCACCATGTAATACTCTGTGAATATGCCCATTCTTTCACTTGAACTCTTACATTCCAACAATTTTCTACCACATTCACGATATTGTGGTATATTTTACCTCATTAATGGAATTAACAGAAAATGATGTCACTTTCAAATAACAAAAATGTCATGTAAAATCAAACATGCATTGTACCAATTCTGACTAAGATGGTGGAATTTTTTTTTTTAAGCTTTTTTTAACTTTGGCTATTCAGGACTATCAAAGTGATTGTTTTTACTTTAAATCTGAAGTAAGCTGATTGTGCTTCCAATGTGGAATTGCCCATAAATGACCTTTGACCTTTTCTTTACAGTGAAGAGGTACATCCGTAAAGGCATCCCATCAGAGCACCGAGGAGGGGTATGGATGATGATCAGCGGTGCACTCAAATTGAAGAAGAAAAACCCCGGTCTATACCAACATCTACTGGACGCTCCTAAAGATCCTGAGGTTGTAGAGGTTATTAATATAGGTGAGTATGTTAACTTTTACATTCTTTCAGTGGGGTTTTAGTTTGATTATTGATTCATGAAATATTCGAGGCTTCGTTTAGGTGTTTTATCTTCATGTCGTTGTGCGAAAAGAACGCGTCCGGAACGCAAAATACAAAATGCAAAAATTAAAATGTCTGTTTTGACATAATGGAATAAAATTTTAGCAAAGATTATGCCACAAGAAGATTGTATATAATTTTACAAGGTCTACATGCTCCCTGTAGAATTATCAATCATCGTTTGAAAAATGTGATTTTCAATCACTTTCCATTTTGCATTCCGGACGCGTTCTTTCGCACAACAACATAAAGATAAGACGCCTTAATTTCATTTGGTTTTGTTTCATGTGCCCTTTTCCTGGAATTATTGACTTATTTAAAATTTCTCAGGTATTCATTTTTTTACCTTAATGCTGTGAAAAGTATGACTTTTATAATACAAGCAGTAACAAATGGCATTACATTTGTTCAGAGGACTCCTCATAGTAGAAGTAGAGAGAGAGAGAGAGAGAGAGAGAGAGAGAGAGAGAGAGAGAGGGAGAGAGAAGAGGGGAGGTTAGAGCAAGAGAGAAAAAAAATGAGAAAGATCAAAATAATATTTTTTTTTTATATAAAGAAGAAATCCAGGGCAGAGATAATGCTAGGGGTAGAGGTACACAAGGATAGATAGGAGAAAGAGAGATAGATCATCATTATTATATCTAGACTTTATGCACGATGTATTTTAATAGTAGCATGTGGAACGCAAGCCAGGCAAAAAGATAAGCTCGGTTAACTTGAAGATCTATCAAAATGACGCTCCTTTCACCCTTTTTCTCCTATCTTTTTGCAAATTATGAATCAGGATTAGGGAAAAAGCACTAAAGAGGGTGAAATATTAAGCAAGATACTGTTACTTGCAACAACATGTTGCCATTTAGTTTTTTTCAGTCGCTCTTGCTCGAGGAGTTGCAAATGGCTCTAAGTTTTGATCAAGAGACTCCTCAAGTTAAGCAGATAGTGAAAGAGAGAGAAAGATGAAAAGAGAGATGAAAATAACATGAGAGCAAGAAGAAGAAAGATGGAAGGAGGGATAGAAAGATTCTAAGAAAGATAAAAGAAGCGAGATACTGAAGATAAAGAGGAGCTGAAGCAACACCAGGGATAGAGTCAGACAAGAAACGACAAGAGAAAGTAAATTTGATTAGTTCTAGATCTAATCTAAGTCAGCCTCGATAACGTCGACATTTTGTGGAAAGCAAGCCAGGCAGAAGTTGGACGCTCAGTCAATTTCAAAGATCAATCAAACTGATACATGTTTCACCCTTATTCTCCTTTTCATTGGAAAATAAGATGTCGGGTTCAAGAAAAAGCATTAAACAGGGTGAAACATTCGGCCAGATATTCCTTTGAACTTGCATCAACATGTTGCCATTTAGTTCTTTTCAGAGTAGCTCTTGCTTGAAGAGTAGCAAATGGCACTAAGTTAAGTTCTGATCAAGGGACTCCTCAAGTTAAGCTGAGAGAGGAGAGGGGGGGGGGGGGAGGGAGGGAGAGAGATGAAAGGAGAGATAGAAATAAGGTTAGAGCAAGAAAAAGAAAGATGGAAGGAGGGTTAGAAAGCTTCTGAGAAAGATAAAAGAATCATATGAGAATAGATCAAGAAAAGAAGCAAGATAAAGAAGAGAAAGCAGAGCTGAGGCAAAGCCAGAGATAAAGTCAGACCAGAAAAGACAAGAGAAAGTGATTTGATTATTACTAGATCTAATCTAAAGTCAGGCACAATAATGTCTACATTTATATGTGGAAAGCAAGCCAGGCTGAAGTTTATGAATGGCCTTAAGTTCTGATCAAAGGACTTATCAAATTAAGCAGAGAGAAAGGCAGGGAGAGAGAAAGATGGAAGGAGATGTGGGGATAAAATAATGGTGACAAGGGGACAGATGGAAGGAGAGATAGAACAATTTTGAGAAAGGTAAAAGAATCATACAAGAATAGAAGAGAAACACAGAGAGGGAGAGAGGGAGAGAAAGATGAAAGGAGATATGGAGATAAAATAAAAGTGAGAAAGAGACAGACAGATGGAAGGTGAGAACCGTGAGATAGATATATTTTGAGAAAGGTAGAATAATCATACAAGAATAGAAGAGAAACAGAGAGAGAGAGAGAGAGAGAGAAAGAGAGAGAGAGAGAGAGAGAGAGATTATCATTGATCTGGATTTCTAGGAACCATGTATTATACATTTTGTAGAAAGCAAGCCAGGCAGAAGTTGAAAGCTCAGTCAATTCCATAGATCAGAGTGATGAATCTTTCAAGCATTTTCTCCTCATCATCAATGATCAGAAAATAAGAACTTCGATCGAGAAAAAAAAGCATTAAAGAGGGTCAAATATTCACTGAAGACTTTGGTTTGGACTTGCATCAACATGCAGTCTTTTACTTGTACTTTAGTTGAGAGAAGCTCTCGCATTAAATGCCATATCGGCCAATTTATTATACATGAAAAAGAGCCTGTCTCTCGCTCCGAGAACGATTGCTTTTCACCGGGGTGAAATCAAAACAACTAAATTGTCATATCAAGGTAAATGAGACCTAATGTCTATGTGGGTTTGTCCGGTTCTGCCAGTTTTCTGCCAGTTACCCTCAATAAAAGGGCTGGCTTTAATATCTTCTCGGGGAACAGCAACCGAATGGTAAATATCACGCCTGCCAATTGAGCTTTATTGATCGCTTCGTCTCTCGGTGTGCCGGTTTTCGTGGGTTCGGTCTCACAAGGAAGGTGTGAATGCGTTTCATTGTGTCGACCAAGGGCACTGATCGGCCTCTCGTCGGACCAGAAAGTAGCAAATTTGATTGGATTTTCTTGTTCCCACCTCGTGTTAGCACTGCATGCATGATTTTATGAAATGCGGTGCATGTAAGTTGTTAAAAGACCGGCTCATAAAGGCTAAATGTACATTGTATAGAGGATGCGGTTACAAGACACACAGTTTTTTTATATTAAAGATTTATAGTGAAGTAAGTTCCTTCATAATGCTTATGAAATTTCTAATCATCTTTTCTTGCTACAAAGTCATGCGACATGAAGATTTCTCATTGATATCAGGAATATAATATGAAATTGTAGACTCCACTTTCTTCAGACATACACCTTGCTTTTGAGAAGGATTTCTTGATATTAAGCCATATACCTAGGAGGGAGGGGGGCCTCAGGGGCAGTAGCCCTTAGATAATTTGAATTACCAATAATCATCAAGTCATATACTTGCAGGGAAGTGGTCTAAATCTCATTATTTATGTTTAAAAGTTTGTATGTCTTTAATAAATAAACCTGAACACTGCCTATGTCCTATCAATTTCATGTACATGTGTATTTTAATGATGATGGAAACCTTTTTAATATGACGAATGTCAAATTTGGAAACATAAAAATTGGTAATCAGGCTTCAGCCACCCTGGTGCAAATGTTTCCAGACGTATGCATTGTATTTATTATGCTGCCTGTGATGATACTGCTTCTGATCACATGCAGAACTTTGGGATGAGCGTGCATACACAGCTGCACTCCAAAACTCTTAAATGCATTCATGAGAGCGCTACCTCTGGGGTATTAAAATGCAAACATGTTGAAAGAAAATCAACACTCCCGGTCGCTTAAGGAGCGGCATGATTTTATCTCAACCCTGATCAAGATGCGAGGGCGGCATACGAACTAGATGTTGATGACCCACAGGAAAGGATTGAGACGGTGGCATGCCGCATATGGAACCCCACCATGCTGAAAATTCAAGTCGATATGAAATTGTGGTGGAGGAGTTATTCATTAAGTGCTCGCCCCATAGGCATGCGAGCAAGGTAACCCCCTGGAGGCATCCAGGTACCTTCCCTTCCACAAAGTGCATTATGGATTCATGAAGGAGTGAAGAAAATCAGTTGGTTACTTGACTTCTGAGGCAGTTCATCTGTATTGTAATTCAAAATGTTCCCTTTAACCCATTTGTGACAGGAATTATTTAAAGCCTAATTTGATCAGCTTTTATTCTTCAAATTGGCATCACTAATATTTTTCTTTTATTGCTACATTTTTCTTATAGAACATCATGTATCTGAATTAATATAAATTTACAGAATGTATGAGAAGTCATAATGTTGCCAATTTGCAGGGGAAAACGGTAATTTTAACATTTTCATCGCATTGCCAATTTAAGGATTTTAATGCTTATTTTCCTTTAAAAAAAATTTCAGCATCAAACAACAAATATTGATGCAACAAAAATGGGCACAGTTTGTGTAGAATTTTTTCTCTTTCTGCTCATGTATTTGGTATGATTTTTAGGGCTCTGCATCAAAAGTTATTAGACCAAACCACATAATGTGGACCCTCTGTCATGAATGGGTTAAAGAGAAGCTTGAGTTCTGGGAAAGGTGAAAAATAATTTGTGAGTTTTCTCATTTTTTTCCATGTCAGTTAGGAAGAATATCATAGTAAAAATGTCCCCTAGAAAGGATTGCTTTTCAAATGCTCACATATTGGAAATCTGACAAGAAAAAGCTGAAAAGTTTGGGGGTAACATTCATGCAAGATTTGTGTGTGGTTCCATACACTCATTTCTTTGTGCAGTGCAAGCACATGTGCATTTTGGGGAAAGTTAAGTGAATTTCTCATCAGTTCGATGATTTTCCAAATCTCACACTAGACACCTTTTTATTCAACTAATCTAACTCTCCCAGTTGCTTTGGAAAAGTTTCTTTTACATTATGATCACATGACAAGGGCTGGTATTCAATTCAATACTTGGATTAAGTAAAACTTTTACTAAGTATTTTACTTGGCTAAGAAATTTGTTTAAGTCACATTCAATTCAGTACTTTGAATTTTACTTTAGTAAGCCAACTTTAAGCCCAAATTCTTACTGATAAGCATTGTGACGTCATATTTTCATGCGCAATTAACATGTCGCATCAAAATACGCTCGAGTACGCTATGATATAATTCTGCGCAGCTCATGATGGCTGTGTATAAAAACCTATGCCTGCCAATCAAGGCTTCCAAAATAATTGGCTTTAAGTCTCCTAGGTAGGTGTCTTAGATTTAGAGTAAAATACTTAGCCAAAATATTGAATTGAATACCAAATCTTGCTAAGTATTTTATCTAAGTAAAATACTAAGACAAAAACTCATATTTCTGACATAAGTATTGAATTGAATACCGGCCCAGAACTCCACTTTATCTGTAAGACAAGGCACCTTGCCCTCAAGAGGGCTCAGGAGCAGCTGTGCAATGTGACCAGTGTTGAAAATTATGTACATTTTGGCTTTAAAGAAAAATATGTGGATAGAGTCAAATTAAATCTAGTTCAAGTATATTGCTGTGGATTAATAAAGGTGATGTGAAAATGAAAATAACTTGGTACTGAAATAGCAATGTCAAAGAACATTGTTTCAAAACATAAAGGGATGTACGTTTTTCACAAAATATTCCTATTCTATAAATAGGATAAATGATGAATAATATTCTTTGAAAATTGATATATGTGTACATGTATTCCTGATATCCTATTGTTGGTCAGTAAAAGAAAAATTTGATTTAATGGTATTCTGAAAATAGGCACACTGAAAGCAATCGATCCTGTGGTGCTCGGGAAATATATCCATCTAATCGTGTGCAGGTGTTTGCAGAATTAAGAGGTTTTCAAGAGTAAAACTGCAAGGCGAGATTTACTCTGTTTTAGGTTACTTTTTTTTCAGTACATTCATCTGATATGATGGTAATGTATTGCTTTTGCATCTTTATTTTTTACCATTTTATTGTGATTTGATATAGATATTTATTTTAATATATTTTTCCCATTTTGTATGTTTTTTCTTTATGTATTTGAATGGGTTTTTTTTCATAACTACATTGTATATGCATTATGTAAACTCAAATTGTTTTGGACGAGACTGAATAACTCCTAATTGAATTTGCAAAAAAAAAAGAATTTTAATTTGAATTTAGATCTGAGCAAAATGTGAAGGCTCATGGAGGTACACAAAAAATGTATTGCACTGTAGTGAATGATTTTATTTCAGCCAAAAATGTAATTCATGATGATGTTTTTCATCTAAACACATAATCTAATATGTATCTGATTGATACAGCTTTAGTTGCCTTTATGTGCTTGCTATAATGTTAGGTTATAGCTCTGCCTTTATGCCTTGAACTTATTTTTTTCAGCACTTCATGATGCATCTTAATCCATGGTTATTTAACAAACACTACTTTGTATTGTAAAGGAGATTGCCTTCGTTTTACACTCTCAGAAAAATTATTAAAATATGAATCGACCAACTGTTGGTTAAAAAATTGTATGCAAAATTAAAGGGGATTTTTTTTCTAACCATTAGTTGGTTGTTCATATTTAACCCCTGCATATTTTAACCAACCTACAGTGTGTAAATGATTTTTAACCAACTTTTCTGAGAGTGTGCTGTATTGTTACAGCCATCTCATTTGTCTAATACTTGTTTCACTATCACTCGAAATTTCTTAGATTAAAAATTAAAGTCAGTTGTAATTAGTGACAACTCCAAAATGAGATTAAGAAATCATAATCAATAAGATTGATTTTTAAATGTGTACTTAGTTTAAAATTTTCAACCATGTTTTGGAGTAGTTCCTGATTTAAATCAACATTTAGAGTAAGAGTGAAATATATAAGTATATATAGAATTGTTGCTATTTTGGGGAAGGAACACTGATTAATTTTGCCTATAGGGAAACTCTGTACTGCTTTGGGTTAAATGAACAAAAGTATGTGGCGAGGTACACCGGTATCATGATAGGGCTCAAGGGGAAGTCCACCCCAGAAGTTTCACTGTTTCAATAAAATGAGTTAAAGGCATTGGCTAAAATTGTTATGATTTTAAAAAAATCTTGTTTTGTTACTTGAAAATGGAATAAACATAAGGGTTATAGTGTAAAAATACCAGTCTGAAAGTTTCAAAGTATAATATCCACAGGAAGTATTTTTAAATATAGAAAAATGTGAACCATTGTTTGAAAAATATACGATGTTCGGTTGCACAGAATAGACATAAGGAGTGCGCATGCGCGTATGACTCACCTTACCGTACTGTGTGTATTGGCGTATCACGAGGCGGGAGGCACATAACAGCATTTTCAAATTCAAGTAAAGTGGTCCTCTTTGTGATTGTCTCGTGAGACGAAGGGTAATAAAATCGCCGTTTGCGTCTAACTTACACTTTTTCATTCCAAATTATGGTTGGTTTCAGGGTTTTTGAGTACAAATACAAGTACTCCTACACATGTTTCATCTTAGTTTGATAGTTTTGTTAATCAGCCACTCACAAAGTTAGCCAATGCCTTTAAATTTGAACAGCATTTTAAAAAAAGAAATGAGAAAAATCGGTCAAAGAATAAGAAAATTACACTCATTTACATTTTCCAATAAATTACTCTCGGCTCTGCAAATTAGCAACACCGATGACATCACATGTGAGCAGCTCTCCATTCACTTTGTACATGAAATTTCACATTTTCTCAATTTTCTTGGAAGTTACACATTTTCTCATCCCATAGTCAAAGTATGTTATGTAAAAAGCAATTCTTCTGAACATACATTGACTGTGGGGGTTAGAAAATGTGTAACTTCCAAGAAAATTGAGAAAATGTGAAATTCCATGTACAAAGTGAATGGAGAGCTGCTCGCATATGATGTCATCAGTGTCACCAATTTGCAGAGCTGAGAGTAATTTACTAGAAAATGTAAATGAGTGTAATTTTCTTATTCTTTGACCAATTTTGCTCATTTCTTTTTTAAAATGCTGTTCAAATTTAACTCCTTTTATTGAATTCGAGAAACTTCTGGGGTGGACTTTGCCTTTAAATGATTGATTGCATCTGCAGGGCAGTCCTTTGCAGGATAACGCTTGAAAGCAAAATGATGGATGGATTGAACAATTGTAATCCATATCACCTTTCACGCTGGCTTGTTTACCATCTTCGCTGGCAAACAACTACCAAATTCAGAACATTCTTTTCTGTGTAGACTACACTGCCATACTTTGACAAAAGGAAGCAAGTCGCAATTTAACCCATAGAAGTACAGAGCTTTTTAGAGGTCTAAATTAATCATCTTCAATCCTCAAATTGGCAACAGATATTATTTTTTTCCACTCTTACATGATTTGAAATAATTATAGATATAACATGAACCCAAATGAATTATGATTGCAAAATTTAAGCTGAAACTGCCAATTTGAACACGGAAATGGTGATTATATGATATTCACTGTGTTGCCAATTTAAAGAGTTTAATGATTAGTTATATTCAAACTGCTGTTATTCGAAAACGCAACAACGTACTGCATTGGGAATGGACTCAAAACTTTCAGTGAATTTTTCTCTTTTTGCTCATGTATAATGTGTGATGCCCAGCATTCTTGATCAGCAGATACTACCAAAGCGTCTCCTAAAGGAGACACTGTACCTCTATGGGTTAAAGTGACAAAGAGTGAAATGTATCTGTCATTTACACTGATGTCAATGCAATACCATGATGTCTTGCCTAACATATCTCTTACCATAATGAGTGTTCATGCAGACCTCCCAACCATTCTGAATTTGGAGGAAAGAATCTGAATTGTGACCATTCCAAGCTCTTGTTTCGATATGATTTTCCTATTTTTCTTGATAAATTTACTACACACTCCTATGGGAAATGCTGTTTCTTTCCTAATTTTGAGCAAAATCATCCTTATTTTTCAGTCAGAAAGGTTGGAAGGTCTGCATGGTTAATGCATAAAATTTGGCCTGGAAATAGAGTGCACTTGCTTCCTTTTGTCAAAGAACATGTAAGGCAGTACACTGTTCAGCAGATCAATTAGTTTTATGTTTTGTTACGTTTCATTTTAGCTTTCTGTTGACTTGTTTTACCATTTCCTCAGGCAAACAGCTACTGAATTCAGAACATCTTTCTCCCCTAGTACATGTACGTGCCATATCATGTTGCAGTTTCTGTTTGCAAGATCTTTCTGTATTATATTTGATTATGCTCTGTAGCACTTTTTGTATTGACTTGTTTTATTTTTAGGGCAGCAGACAACTCCTGAATTAAATTTATGGTTATGTCTTGTGTAATACAGACTATAATGTTAACAAAGCGACCTATTTGCATATTGCTCACATTTAATATGATATGGACTGGCCTTGAGGGGTATACAACATTTATTGTCTGAACTAGAATTATATTGCCCGAGTAGCCAGTCCATATCATTATTAACAAAATCAGACATCTAGAGCAAACTCGAAAATATTGTAAAATATACTCAAATGTTAAATTGCATTTCAAAGAAAGGAAACGAATAGACTATTTGACAAAAGGTTGAAAAGCAGGGAAAGAAGTTCGACTAAAAACTGCCTGGTTGTGTGTGTAGTGCATATCTTGTGTAGTGCACGCTTTGCCCCAACTGTGACGTCACGAAAGAAACAAAACAAGTAATTTGAGGGAATCTTACTGTGACATCACTCTAGCCGTGCAATGATACATATTTGATGGTATGCGTGCAATGGTAAGAATACTGGGCGTCCATCTCCAACATACTTGTGTACAACAAGCTTAGAAGCTAAAGCGTTGGAGGAATTCCGATACAATAAGATGCAGTTTATTGCCCGCTATTTAACATGCAAAATCCTATTGACTTTCGAAACCGGGCGACAAACAATTTATCAACCCGCAATTTTGATGGCTTGTCAAAGTTGGGCGATGAAATAGAAATTACATTGCTCAGATGTCTGATTTGGTTAATCTTTAACACATTTTATTACATTTCCTTCAAAGCTGACTTTTACAATCATGGCGAGCTGACAGTGACAGAATCCAGTTCATATTAATGTCATCATGGACCTATTACGGATGGACATTCAATGTGATTGTTCTTTGATCCCATGATTTCCACTGCCTTCTGATCAGGTGCATCTAAATGAGCACATTCAGCTGTTTTAACAATAGCTACTGCGTAAGCATTTTGGTCATTGACAAAGGAGCAGTTTCCCTCTCCTGGGTTTTGTTTGGATGGTGTGCTTTGTAAGAGTATATTTTAATTTTAAAAAAAAATACCAATGGCATGGGGAGCAGCAAAGTTGGAAAGCAGACAATTTTGGTGATATGAAATTTATTATTACTGATTCTGACACTCTCGGACACCCTTATGAGCTTATATAACAATTAGAAGGCCATGATCTTTATAAGCCCCGTTCATTGTAACTCTGGAATGTTATGAGGAAATTGGGGGAAACAGGATTTTAAATCACAAACAATCAATCAAAATATAATCTCTATCTGGTAATATTAACATGTTCTTCAAAATATAACATACGGAATAACAATTTCCGATAATAAACCGAAACTACACTTTGATTTTCCATGATTTAAGAGACTGATAATTGTCTGTGCATATAGTTTTTCCAATATTATATGTCAAATCACTGTCTTGCAATTTTCAGCTCCCGGCTAATCAGCGGTGGACATCACGGGATCAAAGTAAAGAAACATGTACGGAAAGTTATTGAGACAACAATGGCAGAGACAGTCACAATGAATTCGTTAACAAAACGTGAAACGTCCTTCCGTAATAGGTCCATGATATCATGAACTGACTGATTCTGACTACAGAGCTGTTGTTGCTGAAACATGTGTCACAGAACCTTAATTATATGTACTCCAAATACTATTTGGCAGATCCAGTCTTATCTCATTTACTTCATTTTATTACCTTTTAGAACATTTTATTGTATTTGTATACAAACACCACTGAACAGTAAGTGTATTGAATACATACTAAACAGCTTGAAAGAAATCTACCTTTTATTGCCTTCTTGCTTGGAAACACCCAGTATTTTCTTCAGACCTTGGATACTAACCCTGAAATAACTGCAAGTTAAAGCCATTGGAAGTGCCTGTTAAATGGAAGTCGACCTAACTTGAGCAAGAATTAGGTGTGTTACACTGTCGTGTATTTAGATGTACATGTATGCGATACAGAGCATTATGGAAACAGTAAATACATGTATGTGTTGCCAAAATAGACTGTTCGATTTTTCTCTTCGCGTGCCATTTATTAGCATTTTTTCCTTTACAGATGGAAATTCTATCCATCACAGAGATAACTGCATTTAGTAGTATTGTTAGTATTCAAACAAACCTGCTTAAAACATGGAGGTCATACATGTATGTTTCATGAAGTTTTGTTCTTGTTATATCAACCAATACAAACAGAAATATGAAATATATTACTATACAAATTTATTACAAATATATTTACAAGCAATTAAATTACATGTAGGCAAATTATTCATAAAAGTGTGTTTTGCATAGTCATTTTTTTTTCTTCTTTAAGAGGCACTGTTCAGTTACATTTCCGTGATCAGTCCCAAGTTGAAATTATTAAGGAGAGATGTCACTGTATATTTCAAGACATTTAAAGATTTATGGAAAACTCTATTTAATCTCATTGCTGAATGTAGTTAGGTCATATTTCAGGACACAATGATCTTATAACATCCTTCAAATCAAGTAAAAATGGGCATGATATTACAATGTATTTTTGTATTTTTGAAAATTCACAGCATGATATAAGCAGAATAGAATTTCTCAACCCATAGCTGTACAGAATTCTCGGAAGAGGCACATTAATCAGCTTCCCATCCACAAATTGGCAACAATTTTTTTCATTTTCCACTTCTATATGGTTTGAAAAAATGAGCATTTTTAACATGACCAAATGTGAATGAAAAGTGTAAAATTTAATCGTATAGGAAAATTGGCCATTTGCATCCCAAAATAGTGATAATGTAATTGCCAGTATGGAGAGTTTAATGATTAACTACAATTAAATGGCTCTTATTTGAGAATGACACAATATACTGCTCCTACTATATTGTATCTGCCAGTCTGATTTGTAAATTCTGTTTTCTTGTTGTAAAGATGGTAGTATTTATATTTAATGAGTTGGCAGAGTCAAAGGGAGTCAAAGCATTCCCTATCGTTGATTGAATCCGTCAGTGTAGATTTTAGATCATGTTTCAGGAAAGCACTAAATATCCACCATCTCAAGTAAAATCAATGGCAAGCGCATGCAGCGTACACAGAGGTTATGGTCCATGTCATTATCGACCGTGGATATTCAGTTTCTCCAAGTAGATGCGTACCCTCTAGTTTAACCCATTCATGACAGAGGTCCACATTTTGTGGCTTGACCTAATAACTTTTGATGCAGAGCCCTAAAAATTATACCAAATACATGAGCAGAAAGAGTAAATAATTCTACACAAACTGTGCCCATTTTGGTTGCATCAATATTCGGTGTTTGATGCTGAAAATTTTTAAAAGGAAAATAAGCATTAAAATCCTTAAATTGGCAATGTGATAGAAAGTTTAAAATCAACGTTTTCCCCTGCAAATTGGGAACTTTTTGATGTCTCATCATAATTTCTGTCAATTTATATTCATTTCGAATACATGACGTTTTATAAGAAAAATGTAGCAATAAAATAAAAATGTTGGTGTTGCCAATTTGAAGAATAAAAGCTGATCAAATTAGGCTTTAAATAATTCCTGTCACGAATGGGTTAATGACCGTAGGTGTTCAGTAAGCGGTTCCTTATTTCATTTAGTAGCCATTATGAGCAGAGTACGTGGTGCTGGGTAAACGCGATGGAGAAGAAAGAGAATGGCTTGAAAGGGCACATCTTCATCATAATAAAAGTGGAAAGAATTGTAAAAGCAAGGAAAGCTTTGAGTATTGTCATAAAGTCATTTGACAAAACATTTTGAAATTTTCTGGTATTACTGGATGAGCATTAATACAGAATTCTTGCACCTTGTCTATCAAGATGGATGAGAAGAACCTGGGAAGCAAGGAAAGTGTCCACTATTGATGTAATGTCCTGTGACAAAACATCTTAACATTTTCTGACACGTCTTAGTAGTAACACAGAGTTCGGTCGATCCTTAGTGTAAGCAGGCACAGAATGGTAGGCACTTGATTGAAGAATATCTATCATACATGTACTTTAACTATTTCGTCAACGGAATAAATGCCATTGTCATCAATTTCATAACGACAAAAAAAATTACCAGCGTTATGGGGATTCGAACCCTTGACTAGCGTGACTAGTAATATATCGAGCTCTGACAATGGCTTTAACCACTGCGCCACAAGCAATTGACGAAGTTGACAGTGCACTTTATTCATTTATACCTGGATTCATTTCCAGTCTTACCTTCTCAGACGTGATTATTTTGTAAATTTCGTGCATGCTTACACTAAGGATAGACCCAGAGTTCTTGCTTTTTCTTTTAAAGGAGAATGCAACCCAAGCATCAATGTGCTCTTAGTGAATAAAGATGACCACGAAGAACAAACAGTGAAAGTTTGAGCAAAATCGGACAATCCATTCAAGAGTTATGAATTTTGAAAGTTTCAGTAAATCCCTATTATGAGGATCCTTGAGTTGGCAACTTTGCCAGCATCTGTGATGTCATCGTGGACAACTCTCAATTCACTTTGTACATAATTTTTCAAAAAGATTGATTTATATGAAATTTCATGTCAGGAATCAACATAATTCTTCCCAATATGCTTGCAGAATTGATATAGCCGTGTCATACTCAAACAATAAATCAAAAGAATTTTTATTTCCCTTGAAAATAAAGAAAATGTTGAATTCTGTGTACAAAATGAATGTAGAGTTGTCCACAATGACATCACAAATGCTGACAAAGTTGCCAATTTAAGTATACCCATAATAAGGATTTACTTAAATTTCAAAGTTCATAACTCTTGAACAGATTGTCCGATTATCCTCAAACTTTCACTGTTTATTCTTCTTGTTTTTCTTCATTCACTGGAAGCACACTGATGTCTGGGTTGCATTCTCCTTTAACAAGATGGAACTAAAAGAAGCTGTGAGGCAAGGAAGGCATCCATGAAATGTGAAAAATCAAGTCATTTTGTCACCAGTTATTTCTAAACCTCTTCTTTTGAAATCTCCTTAAAAGTTGTACAGCCAAGAATGTGCATTTCCTCATCTGTTTAAAGAGGTATTGCTCGTGTCATGGCATGAAAAACTCTTGAAGTTATGGGCTCAGATAGAGGTGGGTGGTTTGCTCATTATGTATTCCAGGACTCTTCTGGGTCTTGCATAACCCTACAATGATTTGAAGCTCTTTCAACAGTGCTGCGGACTGCCGGGAAAAGAATCTATTTAAAAAGGAAAGCATGCACTGCAATAATTACATAATGTCAAGTAGCAAACATCTGAACATTTTTTTATACTAGTAACCAGGGGAGCCTTGCTCATCCAAGTAGTAGCTGATATGATACATATTTACTTATTATGGAAAGATATGCTGTGGCAGATATTGTCATGAGTTTTTTTTTTCTTTTATTTGTTTGCTTTTATTTTGTTTCTTTAATGGTTTTTATTGGGAATTTTCAAAATGAATAACAAACTTCAGGCACTTAAGGGTATGTTTGGTTTTCTCATTTTATAAAGCTGCCCATAAGATGTGCAGATTCATGGAGGCACTGTACTGCGTGCAGCCTAATGATATTGAAGATTACCTTCAGCCTCAAGACTTAGCTGTGGTTTACATCTGGTGTAAAATAAGTTAATTCATCCTTTAAATCCATCTTTATCATCCCTTTCAGATCTTCATCGAACATTCCCTGACAACATTCACTTCAGCAACGATGCGCAGTACAGCAAGAGAACGTCCCTCTCCAATGTCCTTGTAGCATTTGCTCACCATCGACCTGAGGTCGGCTACTGCCAGGGTCTCAACTTCATCGTTGCTCTCATGCTCCTTGTCTTACAAGATGAGGAGAATTGTTTCTTTCTACTGCTTCAGTTAACCACCAACATATTACCAGGTACAGGTATTCCCTTTAAAAAAAAATAGAATGTTACATTTTGACCACTTAGTTTACCCCTGCTAATCGAAAATCTGCATTCAAGCAATGTTTTGTATAAACACAGGATATAGAGCGAAATATTTTCTGAAACCAACCTTTCTTTTCTTTGTTAAGAATTTCTCACATTTATTGGCCTAAAGACCAAAGTTTTTTCTGCAATGGGCCACTTCATCAGGTTGGGGCGACAAATCACACGATGTCTAAGTAACAGAGATATCAACCAGTTCCTTTCACAACAAAGACCAATTCAGGATTGGCCAAGTTTTGAAGTGTCAATGTGAGGTACATGTACAGTAGGTCTACTACCATAGTAATCTGTGTTTTGGAAATCTTTTATGGATTTATACACAAATTATGTTTTTTTTTTCACATCTGTTACATAGACATAACCTTTATATATCATTGGGAATAGACTCTCAGGTCTGAAATTAGAATACACCATGATACCTGTGAAGAAAACCTCGATGGCACACCATTTTTCTTTGCTGAATTCATTATTGGCAGATAATTGCCTAGTAGTTTAAATGAGACACTGTATTTTAGTTGTGATATGTCACAAAAATTGCCCCAATCTGATGGAATTACCCAGTGTGGACCTTTCTGAAGCTATAACTCTTATTTTTGTTTATTTTATTGACTGTTATGTGTGTATTGTTTCCAGATTACTATGTACCTCACATGAGTGGGTTGAAGACAGACCAGGAGGTACTGGGAGAGCTGATCAAAGAAAAGTGTCCTAATGTTGCTAGACACATGGAGAAAGAACAGGTTCCTTGGTCGATACCTACTACCAAGTGGTTTGTCTGCCTTTTCCTAGATGTACTACCAGTTGAGGTGAGCCTTAGGGTGATCAAACATCAACAGGATCTCTGTTTTGGGTTAGGGTTAGTGTTAGGCATAGGCATAGTGGTGGATCCAAAGTTGAAGATTGTTGCAGTATTGGAGACATGGAGAAAGAACAGGTTCCTTGGTCAGTGCCCTCTTACCGTTTGATTTGTCTGCCTTGTCTTGGATTGCCTCCCTGTTGAGATGAGTTTTTGGTTACATTTTCTCTGTTGACAGTTGCTCCTAGTTTTGTTGTGTCAGAGATACAGGGTTAGAGTGAGAGTTTCATCGGGGTTTTGAGTTAGGTTTAGGATAATGGTTATGTGTAATGTTTGGTCCTTAGTATGAAATTTCAGAATTGAGGACATGAAGAAGGAACAAATTCTTTGGTCAATACCAACTACTGTGTGGTTCCTCTCCATTCATTGGTGTGCTACTAGGCATGGTCGAACATTAATTTTGCTCAGGCAACAGGATCTGTGTTTATGGTTAGGGTTAGGCATATGCATAGTGGTGGATCCACAGTAGAAGTCAGTTGCAGAATTGGAGGAAGAACAGGTTTCTTAGTCAGTGCTTTCTACCATTTGATATGTCTGCCTTGTCTTAGATTGTCTCCCTGTGAAGGTGAGTTTTTAGTTACTCCTAGCTTTGTTCTGTCAGAGGTACGGGGTTAGGGATGAGGGTTTCATTGGGTTTTAAGTTAGGTTCGGGATATGTAAAAGAAAGCAGACAAGTGCTGTTCACATTAATCCTAATTTTCCTCTTCTCAGAATTGTAAAGAATATGGGAGTGTCTCTTCCACTTTGGGCTCTCAGATACAGTGTGATAGAAAATTTATTAACCAGTGCCATTCACATTATCTCAATTCTTCCCTTCCTCGGACGGTGTTAAAGATATGGCACTGTCTCTTCACTGAGGGCTAGCTCTCAGATACTGTGTGATAGGAATTTGACTGGTACCTTTCACATTATCTCAATTTTCCCTTCCTTAGACGTTGTTAAGAATATGGGACTGTCTATGCACTGAGGGCTCTCAGACACTGTGATAGGAAGTGCCATTCACATTATCTCAATTTTTCCCTTCCTCAGACGGTGTTAAGGATATGGGACTGTCTATTCTACGAGGGTTCTAAGATTCTCTTCAGGGTGTGTATATCACTTATCAAAAGAAACGAAGCAGAGATCGTCCAAGCTAACAATATCTCAGCGCTTGTTGATGCCTTCAAGAAAGTAACGACAGCATCAGCAAACATTGACTGCCATACCTTTTTAGAGGTGAGCATCATTGCTTTGTCAAAATAATGCATATTTGTAATGGTTAGGCCTGAACTATTATTCAGATATGTAAACTATTTAAACCATACATGTACATGTATAATCAGTGAGACATAGGACAGATACAGCTTATGAAACAAAAATATTAGATAGAAACAAGAAGACATAGACCATTTAGAAATACAGTGTAGGACCCATTTGACTTTGGACCAATGGAACATAGGTTTTACCGAGATGGACACGTAGGACCGATATGACATAGGACCATTAAGACTAGTTCAACATACAACTACACAGAGCTTGAGTTCTTGCAAAGGTGAAAAATAATTTGTGAGCTTTCTCTTTCTTTTCTTGTCATTTAGGAAGAGTGTCATACTACCAGGGAAAAAAATTGCTCTTCAAATGCCCTTATGTTTGAAATATGACAAGAAAAAGCTGAAATCTTGGGCTGAAAATTGAATGCCAGATTTGTGTGTGGTCCCATATACTCGTTTTCTGTTTTCAGTGCAAAAGCTTTAGGGGGAAGTGTGTAAATTTCTTATAGATATAATAATCCCCAAATCCATACTAGACACTTTTTTTATGTATACTAATGTGCATGTAACTGTCTCACTTGCCTTGAAACAGTTTCTTTCAAATGATAATCATACAGTATGACAGGAACTAAAATTTATCTTTAAAATTTGTGCAATGCCACATTTTGAGGGCGCTGTTCAGGATTATGGATGGGGTGAATCTTCGCCGCCATCTTGTTGCCTAAAAATTGTGAAAATGCTAAAGTTTCTAATGAAAATCAAGACTGAAGGACCAAAGAAAGATCCCACAATGCATTGCAAGACGTGTTGGAACAGACTTCAGAAACATAGTTGCCGGTACAAACCAAACAAAAATTTTAATAGTCTCATTGGCAATCTTCTGGCTTTCGGAAACATGGCAAATGTGTGCATGCACCTCTAGAAAAGGTACTGTAGACCTCAATGGGTAACATGACCCATCCGTCCGTGCTTGCAATTCTGAATAGTGCCCTCTTAATGTTGTGTCACACAGATTTTAACATCTAATGCATTTGACCTAGAATTTGTGATAAATTCTAATTTTGTTTTGTTCTTATCTTTTTACCTTATCCAGGAAGTATTCCAGAGCTCTAACCCACTGAAGAGAGGAACAATAGAGAAGCTTCGCTACCTCTGTAGACAAAGAGTAGAACAAGGACCATAGGTCATGCTGTGTCAAGGGTCAAACTTTTCTTAGTCTATGAATGACCTCCTGCCAATGACCGTCAGCTAGTGTCAAAGGTCATACTCGTTGTCAGGTGCAAAGAAGTCGTGTTGTTTCCCTGATTAGTGACATATCAGAGTTTGAGCTTGCCAGAGGTGATAATGATCTGTATGATTTGACCTATGAAAGCCGCTTGAGGTCAACGTCCTCTTTACCGGAATATATACTGTGATTGATGGAATGATTACTTCTCCAACTCCCGGATCAACTGTATGTCAAAGGTCAAATGGATGACTACAAATCAGCTTGTTAGACAAAGTGATGGAGGATGAGCCATTGCTATTTCTTGTCAGTTTCTTGATCAGCAGATGTCAAATTAAAACCTCTTTGTCTCTGTGTCACAGCCACAGAGTCATTATAGGCCAAAGGTCATCTATGAGGTCAAATTATTCATCGTGTGAATAAGTCAGGTGTATATTTTAACTTCACTATATATGACTACGATCAAGTTAATCTAGGTCACCCCATCTTCATGATAGGTGTATTGTTGTATACCTTGAAGTAGTATTCTACTGGCACAGACCCTCCCATTTTTGTTTTGTTTTTCTTCTTTTTCTTTTTTATTTTAAAGGGGATACCCAATGCTGAAACAATGTTAGTTCATTTAAAAGAGCATGATTTCATTAGCAGAAAATCATCTGCCTAATTTTTTTTTAAAAGTCGTGTTGCCGAGGAAACCCCCAAATGTGGTAAGATTTCAGGATATTTTTGACCCCTCAGCTGTGACCCAGTTTCAACTGGGTACACACTTTGACGTAAAAATGACGTCAAAGTGGGTACCATGTCGCGCAATTCTATCAAAATGCGCGCAAGGTATAATACATATTTTACAGTAAAACGCGCAGCGCAACTGCAATGCGCGAAGCTGGGTACCCACTTTGACGTCATACCTCATACTCAATTTTTTGGGTCAACTCTTGACTTTTTATGAGAAAATTAGCCAAAATGCATTAATTTCGATTGAAAATCATAAAATTTTTAATGTTATTCTTCTTAGAATTCTATCCTCGACCATATATCAATTTTTTTTTTTACCATTGTGTAATCACTTTAAGGCCAAGTAAACTGTACCATTAGGCAAGCATACTTATCAAGTCTGTACATCTCTCGGTGAAGAGCTTCTGTTTCCAAATTTTTTTGGTAAAACATTTGTATGAGTGGAAACACCACCAAATGACCCTTCATGATAACATTTTGTTTCAAAACCTTTTCCAAGATCTTTCTGTCAACTCTGATATCTTATTTTTTTCTTTATATAGTTGTTTATTTGGAAAAAAATATCTGGAAACTTCCACATTCTTGCATTTCAGTCTTGAAATACAGCTTGTTACATTTCTTTTTTGGCACATCATTGAATAGCATCACGACTAATGATGTATAAATACACTTCAGTGTACTTCAGGCACCTTCATGCTTTCATTGAGTATGTTTTTCATTCTATGGCATTGTGTGTTTTTTACCAAGCGAAATGTCTTTGTAATACTTATAAGCAGAAGCCTTAAAAAGAAGACAGCAAATAGTAATGAATATGCTGCAGAAAATAGTTATTACTTGAATGAAAATACCCTGACATGTTCTTTTCTCGTTTGTACTGTTTGTACTGTTTAAGCGCTTTATGAGAAACCCATGTTATTATAAGCTGCATATACTGAAAATATTCCTTTACATGTAACTGTAATTGTAGTGTTGCATATAGAAATTGTCAGAATGAGTCTACAAGATCAATTAATACCCAGGCCCATAAAGCTCCACCATTTTGTCCAGATCCATTAGAAGGCCGACCTAAGCACCATCAATATTCATGATAAAAAATGAATAATTCATTTTGTAAGAAGCTTCCAACTAGTAGCATTTGTTTGTACGCGTTATGAAACATTACATGCATCAGCTTACCGCATGCGCAGTTAATGCACAATAAATGCGCAACAAATGCGCATTAAATCAAAGTGTCACAATGAAACTGATACGTGCAATAGATGATAATGAATAATGCAACAGTGTTATCGATATCATGGCGATAACGGGTGCTTATTGGACCCTTCAAATAATCCGAAAGAGGCGGGGCCTAATGACATTCCGTCTAGTAAATTTATTATATGTCTATGTTAATATCACACAAATTTGTAATTTGTGCTTATATATATAGATTTCAGGAATATAGAATCATATGCCAAAAGAAATTTGTTTATTTTTTGATAATCCTTTAAATGAAAATTGATTTCAGACCAAATGTACTTGAAACAGAAGAAGAAAATGTGTGAAACAAAATATTTTTAAGAAACTAATGTTGAAGGATGAATGAATGAATGAAAAGGTCAAGAAAGAAATGAAACTTAAATCCAAACTTGTCACAGGATTCAGATAAAGAAGGCATGAGAATTTTTTTTTTTAATAGTACAGTCACACCAACCAGACCAAGCAAAATACTCCAGTATTCTGGATGAGTCAGTTTGGAGTCTGTGAGGGGTCGGTTTGGCTGTGTGACCGATGTATAAAGGCTTGTTCAGTTATGAGGAAACAAGTCCCCGCAACACTTTTAGTGTACAAGCCAGTGGGGTATGAGGTGACAAAAAAATGTCACCGAGGCAGGAGAGTTTTTTTTTTTTTTTTGTCGCCTGGCTGCAAAAAGCTGTAGCCCAATCAAATTCTCTAAAATTTAGTGTAAAATATGTTGTCATGAGTTTTTCTGCGCAACTTTTGACTAAAATTTCTTTTATTTGAAAGATGATGTGTTAATGCACGTTCATTGACATAAGTGGGATATATTGTTGCGCCATATCTGAACACCAAAAATATTGCAGGGATTTGTTATGGGGATTTGTGGCCTCATATCTGAATTCTTTTGTATAGTTCAAGAATAATGTCTGTGTGCATTGCACTTGTACAGTTGTCCAAATGCTTTCAATGAGCAATTTGTTAACAGATGATACATCTCTTTGTACATTTACTTTTCTCATATCACAGATATAATTCAATAGACTACTGAATGTTCTCATTCCCATAGGCTTACTACATGCACCACCAGGTTTCAAAAGCAAGGGGATTAAACTGGTATGATGAAGTGATTTATTTAAGTACAATAGACATTCGTCATAATTGATTCTTCATTGTTCAGGTAGAACAAAACCAAAACCAGTCTCCGGAGCACTTCCGTTCATAATTTATACAAAATTATCATGCATTTAAGACTACCTCCTTCCTGTATGTACACTTATTATCAAAACCACAGACTTGGACAGAAATATTCCTTCTTTAACTTTTTGTTTGCCACTCATATTACATGACTATGCCATAGTATATTTTTTGCAGGGGTAGATATACTAACATCAATAAGGTTTTTGCAAGATTGTATACAGTACGTAGACACATGCGTACAAGGGATTATCTGGTAGCCACTATGAACATGGCAGACAAAGAAAGCGGACAAAATAAACAACCTCTCATTCTACCCTTTACAGTGGTTCTGGTAGTCAAAAGAACATCCCTTCACAGCTATTATGTTTAATCATGTAGTTCCAGGTGAATATGCATGTGACACCTGTTCCACATATTTTAGACAATAGCAGTGAAGGGATGTTCTTTTGACTACCAGAACCATTGTGAAGGGTAGAATAAGGGTTGTTTATTTTGTCCGCTTTCTTTGTCCGTCATGTTCATAGTGAGCTGTGGCAGTTACAAGGCTTCACGGAACACCATGTATTCTTTATTAGCAATGAGTGTGGCTCTGAAAAGGATCTACCCATTCTCAACGTTTCAGTAAGCATGTTCTTACCGTCCCCAGGAGAATGGTAAGACGGTATGAGAGATGGTAAGAACATGCTTAACCCATTCGTGACAGAGGTCCACATTTTGTGGTTTGGCCTAATATCTTTTGATGCAAAGCCCTAAAAATCATACCAAATACATGAGCAGAAAGAGCAAAAAATTCTACACAAACTGCCCATTTTGGTTGCATCAATATTTGTTGTTTGATGCTGAAAATTTTTTAAAGGGAAATAAGCATTAAAATCCTTAAATTGGCAATGTGATAGAAAGTTTAAAATCACCGTTTTCCCCTGTAAATTGGCAACTTTTTGACTTCTCACCATAATTTCTGTCAATTTATATTCATTTCAGATACATGACGTTTTATAAGAAAAATGTAGCAATAAAATAAAAATGTTGGTATTGCCAATTTGAAGAATAAAAGCTGATCAAATTAGGCTTTGAGTAATTCCTGTCACGAATGGGTTAACAAAACGTCGAGAATTAGTAGGTCCTTTTTGGGACCACACTCATTTTCAAGAAAGAATACACGGTGTGCCGTGAAGCCTTCTAATGCCATACGTTCCACCACCTGGAAACCTTTAAAAGATATTTATCTAGTAGCTAATTAAGACAGCAAGTCGGTTATTATTAGGCGGATCCTGTAAATTACACAAAGGAAATTCTTTTGTCGAGCATTTTTTACTATTGTGCCAATCTGTGCATGTGGCACACCTGCTATCGTGCCACATTGCACTCAGGGCAAGTGAAAGGTTAAGTGTGGGAAAATATAAGAACATTTTATTAGTAGTATCTGTCTTCACAGAGTCAGGGTTTTTCATTACCCTTGTAATGGAGGGAGGGCAGTGGGGGGGGGGGGGGGGGGGAGGGGGGCTGAACTTTTCATAGGAAATTCTTCGATATTACTGATCCTTTGGATAAAAATGAAGTGCTAGCATAGTGGAAGACTCTCACTGAAATTTGAAATATTTTTGAAAAATCATGTGAGAAAATTGCACTTTTCAAAGGGTGAAAGGTTATGAAGTTTTGATGTAGGGGTATGAATTGGATGAAAGCCTGTGCATGTGACAGTAATTTATCACACCAGACTGTGATACTTACAGGCAGATTTTCTGGTTGTGGTTATTATTTATGAACATTGAATATCTGGAGCAGTGAAAGAGATAGTTAATGGAGTGGACAGCATCAAACTTCTAGCAAGCTCCAAAAGTGCTCTAGAAAGAGCTGAGAACAGAAAAAAAAAAAGAAATACATGTGTGGAGATTCCATTTTTTGTGAAAATCCAAAAAGAGCTCATTTTAGCAACAAGGGTATCTTCTGCTAGATTAAGATTTTATCAAACTCAAGTTGAAGCAGTTCTGCCTTTCATAGACCCAGCTATGAAAAAAAGGAACAATTGAAAGTGTGATGTGATTCATATGTACATTTGCAAAATGTATTCATTTTCAAGTATTATTGTACGTGTGCTTTTGATTAGTATTATACATGCTCATATTGATTGCTTTCCGTTAGTAGTGAGGTAGCTTGGCGAAATGTAATTCAGTTGTATGAAAAGATGCCTCCAGAATGTAAAATGCATATAATTTCACTGATTTCAATTAGGAACAAATTATGAAGCCACAGAGCAGGCAAACATACCTCTGTTGCCTTGATTAGCTCATTAGTACCAAGAACTGTCATTACTTATGCTAAATTACAACTTTTAATTCACCACCATCGCCTGCAATTTTACCGCTAGCTGTTCTGTTTTCACTGTGCTATCTTAAGTACGGCTTGTTCAGATATCCAGCGTTTTTTAGTGTTCACATCTGGCATGATAAACCACGCTTTGTACAATAATAAGATGCACATGAACTCATAAATAATAGTTCAGGCTCAAATGAAAGAGAGTGTTCGCCAAAAGTTGCGCAGGCAAACTAGTGATGTTGTATTTCACGTTCACTTCATAAGGCTCTGATTGGTCCACACCTTTTTGCTGCTAGAAGATAAAAAAGAAAGTTTTTTAGTGTACACATATGGCATGATAAACCACGCTTTGTACAATAATAAGATGCACATGAACTCATAAATAATAGTTCAGGCTCAAATGAAAGAGAGTGTTCGCCAAAAGTTGCGCAGGCAAACTAGTGATGTTGTATTTCACGTTCACTTCATAAGGCTCTGATTGGTCCACACCTTTTTGCTGCTAGAAGATAAAAAAGAAATTTTTTGCCTCCTCAGATGGGTTTTTTTTTTTGTTGCCACCTCATATCCCATTCATTTACGCTGTAAATGTGGAGGTTTGCCGCTTCATTATGTGAACAAGTCTTTAGTGTTTGGCATACTGCTCCAACCTTTACATAAGTCCTTTAGAAATTACCTCAAAGGAAAAAAAAAAAAGATCTTAAAATTTTGTAAGGCTCTCAATTCTGGAGTAGACAGTGTAAGAGCAGGGATGAAAGAATCGTAAAAGTTGTTAGTTGTGAAAGATTCAGTGTACTTCCTTATTCTTAGGTTTGCAATTAGTTTATACCAACTTTGAAGTAAGCCTTGTTCAGACTTGCAACATACTTTTAGTGTGAATATGCTTTGACATTGCCTGTCGACTGCTTGTGGCTATGTGGGTCAGGAACATGACTATGTATGTCAAATATGTACATGTACACCTGTGAGCTCATGTAACAAACTGCACTGCTAGATTCTTAGACAAAAGAAAAATCAGAGCATGTTTAAATTTTCTCATTTATGCAGAGTTTTCACAAGATGTATCACTTTCTTGCCTTGAAAATTTTTATGAAAGAGCTTAAGAATGTTCTTTGCTAATCCACATCAGTATTTTCTTCTTGTTTTCATTCTTCATACATCCATTTGTTATTCAGATATTGATGTCAATAAAAATGTTCAATTGACAACAAGATTTTGCAGATATCAGGGTAATTGAATGTCACAAGGATTTGAATGATCAAGTTTATATTAATGGTTTTGAGTTTATGGTTATGTCATGTTGATTTGAATTACATTAATGATTTTTGTAGTTTGGGGGCAATTTTCGGAAGTTTGTATCCTTTATTGTGTGAACTTAAATGTCTGTTCTGTCCAGTTTCAAGTCGGTAACTGAAACATATTCATTCAGGTATGGCATAGTGGTTCATTCATTTAAATCTTAATTAGAAGGTTGAGGGTTTGAATCTCAGCCCAACACCAACGTCTTTTGGCAAGACATTAATCCACATTTGCCACTCTCCACTCAGATATTCAGAGATTACCTGGTAGGATTCAAATGCCAGTGTAGTTACTGTAGATTAGCATGCACTGTGTGCTTTTAAAATGGCACCAGGGGGGGGGGGGTTCATAAAGCTGTTCTTAAAGTTACGAATGACTTTACGAACGACTTGAATATGGCAAGCCAAATGGGATTCTCAATCATTATAAATCGCATCAGCTAAATGCGAAATATGCAGATGTAGGTTAACATTACTATTGTTTACAAACATTTTTATTGCGAAGTATATTTTTTGCCACAATTTAATTGAGATTGTGGGAAATGCAGTTACAATTTTTTTAAATGTCGGGGAAAAATTTTGGGCATCCTATTTGACACTTCATATTCAAGTCGTTCGTGAAGTCATGGGTAACGTTAGTTTGTTACAAACGGCTAGTAGTCCGTGGGCCAGAGGGGGCTACCGTGCACCCCACCTCTGACCCTCCGCCATGGGTATCATTTTGTTTGTTGGTATCTCTAGTGTCAGAAAAACGAATGTTTCCAGGAATAAACTCAAATGGACTATGATTTCTAAGCCATTCTTTAAATCAGTGTCAAAATCCACGTTTTTCAAATTTTGACCCTTTTCTTGAGGTATGCCATTTTTAAAGATTTTAAATGGGCTCTATCTCAACCAAAATAGGCTCAATTTGGTTGAACTTTCTATCATATAGTCTTCATCTCATGAGCAATCAACATGCAAAATTTTATCCATTTATATTATCGTTCTCATATGCAAATTAGGCCACAAAATTAGCATACCATTAAATATGGAGATTTCCTGTTTCAAATATTTTCAAAAATCGATTTCAAGTTTTATTTTCTTTTTCATGCACCACCAATAATATATTTTCTGCCAAACATCACATCATTCTCTTCATCTATATCTCTACTTATGGAAAAATGATGTTTCCAAGGTCACATGTTCCCCTAGGCTATGTTTCCAGCCCCTTTTCCAACTAAGGTCAAGGTACTTTTTTCGATGTTTTTGCCTGTTTTTTAGATTCCAGCTATGGAACGTACCTGAAATGTCCAGTAGATATTATCAAAACTTCATTAATTATCGAGCAATGCTTTTTCCTTGTTAGTAGAAGGCCACTACATGTTTTCTTTTTAGTAAATATATTTTTTTACTGCTGTACCCATTGTTAATATAACATGAATAGCATATAAGTGAACATCAATATTGTGTTATGTATTTATCGATCTATTTTGGATGACTATGTGAGCAGTTGTTATTCCTTTGATAATTAAAAACATAGCTATTAGTTAGAAGCTGAAGCCAATAATTTTCAAAATCATGGCGGAGGGTCAGAGGGGGGGTGCACGGTAGCCCCCTCTGGCCCACGGACTATAGGCCAAACCACAAAATGTGGACCTCTGTCACGAATGGGTTAACATGCATTTTAGCAATGAGTTCATTGTCATATGAACTCAGTCATATTATTTCTGAATGGTATAAGATGTCTGCCTTGGCACAGATGTACATCCTCATTTGCTATCATTCTAGCAATCAAGATACTGACCTAACATAAAGCTGTACTTTCATAGGAAGTGGTATTTTTGCAGCTCATGATACTAAAAATGTGGTAGATTGTTAATGCATGCTAGACAGCCAAAGATAGATCACAAACAATAACAAGAAGGAAGTGTGAGCCAAATATCTGATTTTCATTGTTCATTTGCAGAAGGAATTTCCTGCTTTTGTAACTTTAATATTTCATAGTTGGCAAGTAATCATTTTTTTTCTGCCCTACTTTGGCAGAAGGAAGCAAGTGACAAAAGTGACATTACCTGTAAAAGAGCAAAATGTGTCTGTCATTTACACTGATGTCAGTGCAATAACCATGATGTCTTGCCCAACAGGGGGAGTGTTCATGCATAAAATTTGGCCCCGGAAGAAGAGCACACAACATGAAGGTTAACATGAAAATATCAATAACTCACATTTGTTGACATGTCACTAGCTTCCTTTTGTCAAAGTAAGGCAGCCTTGTCCAGTCAGTAAATGTATTCATAATCCTGTATCCTATCATTTGTCTTGAATGCAGTGCTTTTGGTGCAGCAGTGTTACCCTGGCTTTTGCCCAAGTCCACCAGAGGATGCACTCAAGGGGAAATATGCACTGCACTCTCTCTTTTTTTTTGAGGGTGGGGGGGGGAGAGGGCTTGGGAGGGGCAAGGGCAGGGTGGGATGCAGTACTGTAAGAGTCATTTGGAGTGGTATTAAATTGGAATGGTATCATTGGGTATAATATTTCTGCCAAAATTTGATTTTAAGCTGCTTGTTAGCCATATCTAGAAGTGCGTGTGGTATATTCAGCAAGGTCCATATGTTGGTTTTGTGGTTGTTCTTTCAACTTTGCTAAGGTTTCATAAGACCAACATTGTCCATCTAGTTGGCTGTCAGTCTTGTTGGCCATTGGTCTCGCGGACTGTAGCCATGTGATTCAGTACTAGTTAAAGTAGGAGAGCTAAATATATCATAATAATTGATGAAATTCACTTCTTACCCTTTTTCATGCTTTATAAGAAAACAGTTTTTGTTAGTCCTTCATTTTCATATGATCCAGTAGCTGTTACATTGTAATTTTTATTGAAAATTTATATTTTTTGAAAATTTATACTTTCAGCCCTTTTCCTGAATGTAGTATAGGATACATTATGTGTGTATATCATACAATTCACTGTAAAGCATCGTAAGACAATCTTAATTTACTGTTTGATTCACAAAATGCACTTTTAACTCCTATTTCTTTTCTTTTGTCAAAAAAGTGACAAGCAAGGAAAATAGAGGACAGGAAAAAATTAATGTTGGGAAAAGACTGAGAACTTTCTCTTAGAAAATATGTCCTTTTCATTATGTCTCATAATTTGCTTTTTTGTTTATGTTGTTTCTCGTAATAACTTAGTGATAATTTTGTCCTTATTAAATTACAAGTTTTGAATGAATTGTCATACCTGTGAGGTAATATACTAAGAAGTCAGATTGGCTTTTGGCTTTTGACAGAAAACTTCACTTTTATAGACAATTGAGTGGAATTTCAAATGATTTTGAAAATATTGTAAAGTATGATATATGTATATGCTGAGAGTATATGAATATTATGTACTGTAAATTTGTGGATACAATTGTATATCTTACCATCAGAGAATTTATCAATTTTTCAATATATGTTTGTCATGTGCTATCACAATTCGAAATGATAAAATGTTGTGCTGATGCAAAATAAATGTTTCAATTCACCAAAGTTAAGATAGTGTCTACTAGTGTGCTTTGTCAGATATTAGAATTAAAATCATTCTCTTTATCATCATCATCAGCAGCAACATCATCGTCATTACCACCACCATCTCTAACATCATCTTCATCATCACCACCACCACCATGACTAACATCATATCATCATCATCATAGGAACAAGGCATATAAAGTGGAAATTTCCATGAGATGTTCCATAGATCACAAAGAAAGAATACTTCTGGTTTTAAAATCTGAAACAAGATGTCCTTAAAATTAGCAGCAGCAACATCATCGTCATCACAACCATCAGCATCTTCATCATCATCTTCGTCATCATTACCAACACAATCAGTAACATCATCATCATCACTACCACCAACACCACCACCACCACCACCACCATTACCACCACCACCATCACCTTCATCATCAGCATCACCACCACCACCATCACTAACATCTTTATCATCACCACTGTCTCCACCATCATCGTCATCATTATCACCACCACCACCATCATTATCGTCACCTTCATCACCACCACCATCACCAACATCATCGTCATTGTCATCATCATCACCACCACCAACATCATCATCACCACCACCACCATCTTCATCATCATAACCTTCATCATCACCACCACCATCGGTAACATCACCTTCATCATCACTACCACCATCACCATTGTCATTACCACCACCATCACTAACATCATCTTCATCATCATCACCACCACCATCACTAACATCATCTTCATCATCATCACCACCACCACAATAATCATCATCATCATCATCATCATCATAGGAACAAGGCATATAAAGTGGAAATTTCCATAAGATGTTCCATAGATCACAAAGAAAGAATACTTCTGGTTATAAAAATCTGAAACAAGATGTCCTTAAAATTAGCAGCAGCAACATCATCATCATCACAACCATCAGCATCTTCATCATCATCTTCATCATCATTACCAACACAATCAGTAACATCATCATCATCACTACCACCATCATCACTACCACCAACACCACCACCACCACCACCATCACCATCATCATCATCATACCACCACCATCACTAACATCTTTATCATCACCACTGTCTCCACCATCATCATCATCATTATCACCACCACCACAATAATCATCATCATCATCATCATCATCATCATCATCATAGGAACAAGGCATATAAAGTGGAAATTTCCTTAAGATGTTCCATAGATCACAAAGAAAGAATACTTCTGGTTATAAAAATCTGCAACAAGATGTCCTTATAATAAGCAGCAGCAACATCATCGTCATCGCCATCTTCATCATCATTACCAACACAATCAGTAACATCATCATCACCACCACCAACACCATCACCACCACCACCATCACCTTCATCATCATCATCATCACCACCACCATCACTAACATCTTTATCATCACCACTGTCTCCACCATCATCATCATCATCACCACCACCACCACCATCATTATCATCACCTTCACCATCATTACCATCACCATCACCAACATCATCGTCATCGTCACCACCACCACCAACATCATCATCATCATCACCACCACCACCATCACAATCATCACCACTGTCATTACCAATACCATCACTAACATCATCACCACCACCACCATCACTAACATCATCATCATCATCATCATCATCATCATCATCATCATCATCATCAGCAGCAGCACAGGAACAAGGCATATAAAGTGCAAATTTCCAGATGTTCCATAGATCACAAAGAAAGAATACTTCTGGTTATAAAAATCTGCAACAAGATGTCCTCATGATAAGTACATTA
>CM057169.1:3023501-3043990 GCA_029962745.1 Echinometra lucunter | reverse complement strand
ATATTTGCAATGAGAAATTATCAGGGAAGTTCAGGTCGCAGCTGTGCGGTGCTCAAATGCCACAAGGATTAGAGAAAGTTTAAAAAATGGAAGCTAACTGAGTGCGAAATTCACTCGCTTTTGACTCATGAAACCTGTTTGTGTGAGAAGCCGTACTCCCTACACAGGTTTCCGTAAGCAATGTGAAGGAATTCGTCGCCAGTGGGTAAAAACATCTACAGAAGGGACTTTTAAGTCAAGAAACATTATCATTATGTACTTTGGCATAAAATTTAATGAGTGAAAACTTGACTTTGTAAACAGGGTAAGATTTAGGGCTCCCGTTTACTACGGCTTCTATGCTCCAATCGAACTTTTACTGACAAAACTAAGTTGAAAAACCATCGAAATTACAAAAATACATCATACCTTCATCCGTCAGATATGACCATTGTCTTACCTCATCTACTCATGTATCCATGCTTTATTTTATTGATCTAGAATAAAGTAAATGGAACAATATCGGGGCATATCTCATATCTTACATTCATTTTGTACACAGAGCCAATCGCGGTCAGCGCGCTTGCCCACAGCAGCAATGGCGTCGCTGATAGAGGGCCAAATACATAAACCGGCCGTGAAATTGGTCTATACTGTATACCAGAACATGAGTAAGAGATTACTCCCGAATATGCAATTTCGAAATTATAGGAGGTGTAACCCCATTCCACTGCCTCTTATGGCCATTACCCCTGCACAAATCCCCTCACCTCAAGTTTCGTTCACATTATTTTTTTTAAGAGATTCGACCAAAGACGACCATGATTACACAGGGAGTGGAGACAGAAGAGGAGATGAGCACCTCGTTTTTGGAGTGGAGTCATCATACTACCACACTGGTGTTTTTAGACTAGCGCCCTCACCACTGTAAACGATGCCATCAGATTTGAGAGTTGAAACGATGCTAATGGAAAGTGAAATGTGTACGAAACTTGAGGTGAGGAATTTGTGCAGGGATAAAGGCCATAAGAGGCGGGGATTGGGGTTGCACCCCGTATAATTTCGAAATTGCCTTTTTGGGAGCAATCTCTAACTCATAATTATCTAGCGCCACAGAAATATTCGCGAATGGAAGTTCACGCAGATTTGAGGGCTCTTCCTGTTGAATATTCCTTTCTTAACTTTCTCCATTTCGTTTTAAAGTCTTCTTATAATAAAATATATATTTATATAATCTACATATGCCTATATGTGACCCGTCACGTCAAAATCAGACAGAAGTCGCATTTTTTCAAATGTCATATTTTGAGTGATTATGATTCCCTAGTTCTCAAGCTTTAATTTGATATACAGCTCAAGCTAAGGGGTAGAGTATTTGTTAAGATAATTGCCGTTAAACCCCGAGAAGGCGGGGGCGCTGGTAAAGTATTTCTTCGAGAAAAACGCTTTTAAAGTTTGACTTCCGTTTTGTCTTCACGAGGCATTTTCCAAAGGGTAATGTCAAATTCATTCTGGAAAAGGCCTTAGCAACCGTTTATGAAATGGAATAAAAATAGGTTTTCCTGATTCTTTAGTATTTGTACTCACTAAAAACATAAGTTTTGAATTTTTTCGGTGATGAATAATAATGTTTTCATGGGAAAAAGACAAGTTGTTTTACGGCTCCGAAAAGCTTCCCGCCGAGACTCGCAACCGTATTACTCTGCTATTACGCGTTGCGGGCCTTTCAGGGCAGTCATTGCGTGGGGCCTTCTCTCTTCCAGAATCCGCGCTTCGTTTTCTCAACAAAGAGTATAATTTGGATAAATCAGGATAAAGCACCGCGATGCATTGAAAAGAATCAATACTGAAAGACATGATATACTTAAAAGTTGTCTTGCGTGATTTTTTTTCTTTATAAATACCTGTTTTCTCAGTCCTATTTTTTTTTTTCTTCTTAATTTGCCGTGATCAGTCATCATGACCTGACAGCTCTTCCTTTTTTCTCTTTACCTTCACGGTTTGACATCACACATCAATACGATAAGACTCTTATCATTTTTTTTCTTTCATCATTTTGCACCTTCAAGTTCAAGATGGACTGATAATTCTATACATTTACCCGACTTTTGCAAGAGTATGCCTATAATTTTCCTTCGGTTAGCTACAATTTTTCTTCATCAAAACACAACCTTCTCAACACAGTATTCTCCATCATTTTATTTTTTTTTACAGAGATTTGTCTCTCTTGCCACTGTGATTTCAGTCGACCTGTTATCATTTTGAAAGCGAATTGAAGATAAAAATTGACGGTTCCGTTTTCAACCGCCAGCGCCATTAACGTACTACCCCCACCAATCTCCTCCACAATAACAATTTTACATCGCACTTATCAAACGCCCCATACACCCAAACACCTATGTCGCTTCATCTTCTTTTCTTCTTCTGCTTCTTCTTTCTTCTCCTTCTTTTCTCCTTTTTCGACCCCCTCTCTCTCTTGCTCTCTCTCTCTTAAACTCTATCGTTCCATCAAGCCAACAAGTGAAATGACGAGAACGACGAAAATAACGATAATAATAACTAGTAGTAATGATGATGATGATGATAATAATAATAATAATGATAATGATAATAATGATTATAACAATACTCAATATTACCAATATTCAATTTTCAATTTTCATTAAATGCTCAAGATAGAGCAAGAGAGGAAAGAAATAAAGCAGGAGGGAAAAAGAGAGAGCGAGAGGAGGAAGAAGATAACCACATCAACTGTGATGATAATGATGATGATAATAATAATATTAATAATTATGATAATAACAATAATAATAATAATAATAATGATAATAATAATAATAATAATAATAATAATTAATAGTAGTAGTAATAGTCTAAATAATGAAAATGATACATAAAATTTCTATAACGTCATATTCAATTTTTATAAAATTTATGCTCAAGACAGAGCGAGAGAGAAAGAAGAGAGGAAGAGAAGGTAGAAGATAAAATAGAAGATAGAGCAAGAGGGAACAGAGAGCGAGAGGAAGAAGAAAGGAGAAGAGAAAGCAAAAAAAGAAGATAGGACGAGAGGAAGAAGAAAAAGGAGTGAAAGGCAGAGGGAGATATAGATCTAGAAAGAAAAGTGAAGCGCTATTAAAAAAGTTAAAAGATGGAGGGAGAGGTGAAGAAGACAGAGCAAAAGATAAGAAGATAGAGCAGAGCAAGAGGGAGACAGCAAGAGAGAAGAAGGTTGAACGAGAGGGAGAAGCATACAGAGAGAGAGCAAGAGGGAGAGGAGAGAAAGTGAGGGAGAGGAGAGGCCCCACCCAAAGAGGAACAAAAGAAAGTCATGGCAACTACTAGTAATAGGGAAGATTAGCGTTTTGAAAGAAGAGGATGTAACGTGGGTTGACCAACTGAATACATGTCATACAAAAAGCCATCGTGGGCTGAGTGTACGATGTATTGTAGAATGCCCTGTAAATTTGAACTTTCTTGATATCAAAAGTTAGACTGATAAAAAATATACGAACAAAAAAATTCAAACAAACAAACAAACAGAAACAAAAACTCAGTGAATTATGGGAACACTATGAAATAAAACTGTGATGATGTAAACAGTTATATTATCTAAGAAGGGGAATGTGCACTTATGCAGTAAAAAATAATATGAATATATATTTTTTGCGCATACTTATTTTTGCCTTCACATGTATCTTCGACGTCATCAGATTCTATAAAAAAAGAATAGAAACAAAATATCATATATATAAACAATGTGCAAAATATTACGTGCAATCCACGGTATTTAGATTATTACCATTGTCGCATGTCACCCCTTTTAACAAGTGATCCCCCCCCCCCCTCTTTCGATGAAAGTGAACATGGAGAATAATTATAACTGACGTCCCCTCCTTTGTCCTGGATGAAAAAAAGACCTACAAGCATAAAAGCAAAATGTTGGAAATGTAAATATATATATATATATGTCCTTATGCATTTTGGGGCAATTGTTATAACCCTGGGTCTGTCCCTATTTTACTTTGCGTTTTTAGGTATCTGTTATTCCCGATTTGATTTTAAAAAGTTTAAATGATAAATTAAATAATTCTTGCTTTGAACAAAACATAGTTGCGAACTTCTCTCCCTACATAAATTATATTATCCCGGGTTGTCACTTCTAAAAATATCCAAAACTGATTTTCACATTTTCCTATTGATACCCTCTAAAACCTCATGATCGGACTTTCGTTTATACGGAAAAAAAATATCACGGATATAAAGATATGAAAACCAGGTTGACTATCTCCAGTATTTATTGGTTTACAAAAGAAAGGTATTTTTTAAATGTACATTATCTTTTACGTCATTGCATTACATAAAATATTTAGATACAGTGCTGGAAAGTGGAATATGAAAACAACAAAAAGGACATTAGCATTTCCTCTTATGTACGATAAGAGGAAAAAAGCATTATACTGAGATATCTCTCGTATTATATTTTCATAATGTTTGTAGTTTGTGTCCACTTGCTATATATACCGTGTCATTTTATCCCATATAAATTTAGAGACATCAGTGGAAAAGATGATAAGGTACATGAAATGTTTTGTTTTCCTTTTTCCCCGTTGGCAGAATCTATCATTTATTTATAATCATGATCCTTCCCCCTCTGAAAAAAGTTCATTACAGAAGTGTTTACCAAGCTTTCGACTTTTTTTAAAATGTGCTTTTAATTGACCTGATAATGATAACAATGATAATAATAAATGGGACTAAGCGGAATCGCCGCCCAATGATTGCCATTGTCCCCCCCCCCCCCTGTTATTTGTGTTATACATATTTGACAATTTGACATCGTTTTGGGTTTGTTTATGACTCGCCATTATCCACCTAAACGTTTTTTTTAGGTTTGCAATATTTTCCTCATTATCGCGTATCGAATAACTTATACTCTCAATATCAGCCCTTTCTGCTCTTCTCATTATTCTCCAATCGAAATAACATAATGAAGATTACTCTTAGCCGCATTCAAAAATAGATTATTGCATGCAATACAGAAATAAAATACACTGAAACCAAATTCTAATTGCACTAAAATCCTGAATAATTCAGAGAGAGAGCGGCAATGAGATGTGATAAATAAGTATTATTTTTTCATCCAATCACCGTGATTCCGCTTTTTCAAAGCAGATATGAGTGAACAAAATCCATTAACATGATTAATGCTTTTACTGATACTTCAATATACATAAGAAAATAAGAAAGAGAGATGGCTAAACGGAGAAAATAACAGAATGAGACGGGAAACAAGAACTACATTTTTTTAAAAAAAATATGAAAAATGAAGTAAAAATTGGATTATTGTTAATTATTCAGGAAACTGAAAATTCATTTCCCTGAATTGGCCTATACTTGATTTGATGAAAGATTTGGATTAAAGTAATCATGTCAAAATATTGGTCAGAATACGACAAAATGCGTTGGAAGTTCATGTAAAATGTAAGGCCTATGACGCGAATGATGATCGGCCGACCATTAGCTTTAGCATGTTTAGCAGACGACAATGGGGGGAATGAATCGAACAATGGGGTATCGACACAGAAATAGAAGACGAAGAAGGCGAAGCATCAGCAAAAGAGGACGGCTTTTCGCCTCTATAATAACAGACCTTATTTTTAGTTTCAATGAACAAAACTTACATTTTTAGAAAGAGAAAAGTCTGGCCTTTCAGGTTTACATTCACTAAAATCACGAAAATGACCGTGTAAAGTGCAATGGGTGATCTAAGTAGAGAGCACCGCCAAATTTCCCAATGCGGGCAATGTAACCGAAAACGCTCCGTCACAGGGGGAACAATCGCTCCGCGAGGGCTCGCACTCAAAGGGTTAATCAAGGGTCGTCCATTTTCTCCACTCTTATTAACTTGAGTCATTAACCTCTTTCCAGAAAAATACTTTTCTTTTCAATGACTGTTAATTTTTTTTGGCTAAAGTTTAAAACCGAAAGCGTCATTATTTAACGAACCACCGCCACAATTCTTCTCCACAATAAACATTTTCATCAAACTTATGAGACGCCCAATACACCAAAACACATTCTTCTTCTTCTTCTCCTTCTTCTTCTTCTTCTTCTTCTTCTTCTTCTTCTTCTTCTTCCTTTTCTCCTCATCCTTCTTCTTTTTTCTCCCTCCCTATCGTTTCTCCACGCTATCTGTTACGAAAACGAGTTCGAGCATTATTCAAAGGCGACGTATATTTATCATGTTTATCTTCAAATTTATTTGGCCAATTTTTGCAAGAGTATAGGCCTATAGTTTCCTGCGGTTAAGCTACATTTTTTTTTCTTCATAAAAACGCAACCAAAGACTTTTGTCTTCTCAGCATCGTCTTCTCCTTTCTCCTTATTCTTCCTCTCCGTCTTTTTATCTCTAGTCCCATTTTCTTCTCTGCCCGATTTAAATAAGCTACACTCAGTACACTGAGTATTTGGCAGTTTGGTGTTTTTAAAGAATTAGAAATAGCACTAGCAAATCCCGACAAGATGATTATTGAGTTTTTGTTTTTACCCTCGTTCTACAGCAACATCATAACAATATTTTTGACAGAGATTTGTCTCTGAGATATTGCCGTCGTTATTAGACTCAACTCGTTATCATTTTGAAAGTGAATTGAAGATAAAAATTGATGTTCCCCCTTTTCAAACGCCAACACCATTAACGTACTACAGCCACTAAACTTCTCAACAATTTTTCCACCAAACTTATGAGACGCCTGAACACCAAAACACCCATGTCGCTGCTTCTTCTTCTTCTTCTTCTTCTTCTTCTTCTTCTTTTTCTTACTCAGCAACAGAATTACCTGCCTTCCTGATAACGCTTTTTTGTAATGATACTGTTCTTCAAATGGTTTCTACAACCAAATTCTTGGGGTATTTTACTGATAATGACTTACCATGGAAACCGCACATCGACATCATGTTAAAAATATCTCACGAAACATCGGGATTATTAACAAACTCATTCTTTCTTCCTTCTTCTACCCTGCTCATTTTATACTATATCTTGATTTTGCTATGGCATATTGATATGAGGCAGTGTAATAGAAACACGATTAAGTAGAATACTTCTTCTACAGAAGAAAAGTACTTTCATGCACGCACACTTCACCTTTTACAAATACTATATATTTTTTAATAATGTGCTCAAGGTAAAGGATATCCATTTTCCAACTTGACCAATTTATGTATAAACTAAAAAAAAAAAAAAAAAAAAAGATACCTTCCCGCCATAAGTTATAAATTATGTTTCATAAAAATGACCCTATACATGATTTTCCTACCACAACATAATCCTTATAATATACCGTTAACTAGAACAACCTTCGATCAAAACCCGTTTGTTTTCTCCGGACCCACTTACTGGAATTCCTTACACATGAGTCTTAACACTTTTAAACGTAAACTTAAGAAATATTTACTCAGCCAGTAATAATCAACAACTCGTGCCTAAACGCTCCTGCTCCCGACCCTCTTATGCACCTTCACTCCTTTCCGTTACTTTAATGTTCTTGATTATGCTGTAAATTTCTAACTCCTGTGTTTTTCCCTCTCTTGACCGTATGCACACGACTATAAGTTTGAGGGGCTTACACCTATACAAGCTTTACTTTCTTAAAGGCATTGGCTAACATTGTCATGATTTTAAAAAAATCTCATTTTGTTACTTAAAAATGGGATAAACATTAGGGTTATAGTGTAAAAATACCAGTGTGAAAGTATCAGAGCATAATATCCACGGGAAGTATTTTTAAATATTAGAAATGTGAACCAATGTTTGAAAAATATACGAGGGTCGGTTGCATAGACCCAACGTAAGGAGTACGCATGCGCACATGACTCAACGGACCGCACTGTGTGTATTGACGTATCACGCGGCGGAAGGCAAGTAACGGTATTTTTGAATTCGTCCAAACGGTCCTCTTAGTTCAGTGTCTCTCGAGACAAAAGCTAATAAAATCGCGGTTTGCGTCTAATTTACAGCTTTTCCTTCCAAATTATGGTTGGTTTCAGGGTTTTTGAGTATAAATACAAGTACTCATACACATGTTTCATCTTAGTTTGAGAATTTTTTAAATCAGCTGCTCACAAAGTTAGCCAATGCCTTTAACATATTATGCTTCCCCGTTTTACTTTTGTTTCAGTCAGGTCAACTTTTTTCGTTCAGTTCCTCAGTATTTCTATTCTTTCTTTTACAATGTTGTTCATTATGTATATGTAATTACCAGATTACTGAATTCATATATTTGTGTTTACACGTTTACTGTACAAACGGGGAATAAATCAAATCCAATCAGATCAAATTCTCCTTTTTCTTTTCTCTTCCTTTCTCTCTCTCTCTCTCTCTCTCTCTCTCTCTCTTAAACTCCATCGTTCCTTCAAGCTGTCTGTAACAAGTGATAATGACGAAAACGAGTTTGAGTATTAATCGACGGAAATTTATCTTCACAACCATGACAACGTTTATTTACCCGAATTTGGCAAGAGTGCCCCCTTAATTCAACATCAACAAAAAAATCACTTCTTTTCTCCACTTTTGAAAATGGCTATAATATTAACCATGAAAAAAAATTGACATGGCTATACAAGTCTATGTTCTCCTTCCTAATAATCATCTTCTTGCTGTCCCAGGTCCCTTTCTTTCTTCTAAGCTACCTTTCAAAAACAGCGATAAAAGTCGCAGCCGGTTTGTGAAATTGCAAGCTTTGATGAAATTATTGCTTTTAGTTTTAGTTTTTTCTCTCTTCTAAAGCAAATACTCGTGTTCACTGACAACCAACTTCGTAGCGTTTTAAATCAATCTTTATTTTTTCTTGAACGTGCTATCTGGTTTTTTAGACACTGATGCGAAGTGAAAAGAACATGATCATGAACAGAATAATGTTTTTTTTTTTCACTATACCCATCTTCATTTCAACTTTCAATAAAATTTAATCCATAAAGTCAACCGCCTTTTGAAAACGTTTTTCCTTACTCTCTTTTAGAGGTCACTCTAGATCTATCATCCCCATCCCACCCCACCCTTACTATAGAATTCGCTGCCGTTTGTGGAAGTATAAAGGCACGGCCTTGATCAGAATCGCTGAAAACTATAGCTTTGTTCTGTCTTTCTAAAGCCCGGAAGGGGGAGAGGAGGGGTAGGTCCCGGGGGGTAGGTCCTTTTGGTTGTCTTTCTTTGTCCTCGTGTTAATAGCTTTTATACATCATAAAACACTCAAGGCTTTTGAAAACTTATTTCCTTCCTAAGTGTTTCACTCTTTTATCCACGCGTTTACTTATCTTCCTCCCGGCCAGGCCCCATCCCGACCCACACACACCCTTGCCCATGGATTCCCTGTTCAGTATACTGTCATCCATTTTATTTTACACTTTCCGGGGGATTTGCAAATGTTCAAGAGAGCCCTTACCAACCATGCCAAAACCTAAATACCGAAGCAATTTTGACGACCTTTTTTTTTTTTCTTTCTTTTTCTTTTCTTTTCTTTTCTTTAGTCTATTCCGTTAACTTCCCCTCCACCAAACCACAACCAAGACTTTGTCTTATTAGTTTGACTTCGGTCTAAAATCACGCAACAATAATCATGGACATTATTTTACATAGACCGCCCCCTCCCCTCCTTTGGTAATTCTTTTTCTCCCCCCCCCCCCCCTCTCTCTCTCCCCCTCTCTCTCTCTCTCTTTCTATCTCTCCCTTTCTCTTTCTATTTTTCTTTCATTTCAATCTGGTATCATGTTAAAATCCAAATTTAAATAAAACGGATTACATGTCTTAATCAAGGTTTGTCCATTTTCTCAACTCTCATAAACACGAGTTTAGGAGGGCATGTATGCGAGTTGTACTTCTTTCCGTTTAATCATTTACCCCTTTTCAGAAAAAAAAAAACTTTTATTTTTCATCACTGTCCAAAAATTCTATAAAAGTTTCCATTTTAAAAAAGTAACAACACACGACGAGACACATCTTTGTTATCTCCGTCAAAATAATAGTAATCCCAACCGCTCAGGTTTTCTTATTTTTCTTTCCTAAATCGGGTTTGTAAATCGCTTTTGCGTCATTCTTTGCTGAAATCACGTGACTATGAATGACCAATTACCGAAGGCGTGTGTCGCTAGGGGGCGGAGCTTAGCGCGGAGCCAAATTTGATCCTTGGATCCCGCTCGTGTGTCCGAAAAAGATCTGACCGAAAAAACACTCGCAGAAAAATTGCTTTTTCGACTCTTTCCCTTTATTGTTTTCGCTAGATTTTTTTTTACAGAGCATTCTTGAAACATGGAAGATCCAGAAAATAAAGGAAGCAAAATTTCAAAAATTTTGTAGTTTTTTAACTATTTTGCCCATTTTCTCTACTTCTCTTCGCGCGACTTCTGTCTGATTTTGTTGTGACGAGTCACATATGTGTATGTTCGTAGAAGGGTTTACGGTTCACCATGTGGTAAGTCCTAAGGGACTATAGATAAAGTGGATAGAGATGGAGGTGAAATAGAGAGGCGAGAAAGCAGGAAAGTTGAAAGGCAGAGTATCTTTCGAAAACTGGGTGAAGTCCTTAAAAAGGACTGTAAACCAGAAGAGGTGAGAGGACTGAGTTGGTGAAGAGATGAGGAGGCTTGAGTCGGCGAGAGGTGAGAAGACTTGAGGAGAGAAGACTCGACGTTTCGGGCAGCTTGACTGTCTGTCTTCAAGAGTGAGTGTTCGCTAGGCGTGTCGGGGTACTTGAGGCGGATATGCGGACGTAGAGGAGTGAGACGGCCGGCGGGGTCGGCGGCGTGGTGAGCGGCTATCGGTAGTGGCGCTCTGTGTGGGCGGATATCCGGACGTAGAGGAATGAGACGGCCGGTGGGGTCGGCGGCGTGGTGGACGGCTGTCGGCTCTCTATTTCACCTCCATCTCTATCCACTTTATCTATAGTCCCTTAGGACTTACCACATGGTGAACCGTACACCCTTTCTACGAATATCCGTACCACCATGCAAACCTTCAAACATCATATGTGTATGTGTGTGTATGTGTATACATTAAAAAAATTCTAGAGGAACATGGAAAGTGTGAGAATCTTGCTTGTAGGAAAGTATTCAGACTTAAGGACTTAAGACCCCCCCCCCCCCCCGGCTCCACCAGTGCACTGGTTGGTTCCTGGTTCCATGACTTATGCTCCGACATAATTATGCTCCGCCGACAACAGCTACGAAAAGAGCGGCAAGTGCTCTGCGACAAAATAATGCTCCCGGATAATTGCTCCCGGATAATTGCTCCGCCGATTTGCTCTGCCGACATTTGCTCCGCCGACATTTGCTCCGCCGACGATTGCTCCGTCGAAATATGCTCCAAAATTACGACATTTGCTTCGCCGACATTTGCTCCGCCGACAATAGCTCCTCGACATTTCCCCAGCCGAATTAATAATAATTCGACTTTGCTTCGACAATTGATCATGTGACAATTGCCTCGCCGACAATTTCTCCGCCGAAATATATTCCGAAGACACGACACTTGAACCAGTGACAGTTGCTCCATCGACACCATAAAATGAATTTGAGGGCTTGCTTTTATCATTATTGTCACTCTAAACACTTCAAATACCATGGCTTTCAGGGAAGATAGTTATTATTTGAGTAATCAGAGTTATCAGAGTAAATCAGAGTAAACTGCAAAGTAGTTTGCAAAGATCAAAATACGGCTGTATGTCAAAATTGCCCCTTTAAAGTGTTTTAAATAGAATGTAAGGTATGTTTTTCTTCTTGTGTTCAGCTTTTTAAGTGCACCTTTTCGCTGGTGCTCCCCAACTTTGAAAGACACTCCGCTGCCCCTGGCCAGACCAGGCCCACCCCCCCCCCCCAATCCTGCGACCTTCTGTAAAACTTACGGAAGCACACATGCACATACGGTGACGCGACATTTGCTTCTGCGATAATTGCTCCTCTCTTAATTTCTCCGTAGACATAGGGTTAGGGCTGTAGGGGTTTGGGTTCAGAATGATATGAGAATAAGGATTAATCTTAGTGTTAGGTTTCCTTGGGAGCAATTGTCATGGTACCGCACATACACACACACGCGTACCTTCCCCTTCGCCCCAACTCACTGTTACAAAATAGACAAAAGATCGTGAAGTTGAATATTGATATACCGCAGTAGTTTTATCTTTGTTTGATTATAACTACTTTGCAGTTTACTCTGATTACTCAAATACTTTTTTTCCTGAACGCCACGGTATTTGAAGTATTTAGAGTGACCTATAATGATGAAAGTAAGCTCTCAAATTAATTTTATGGTGTCAATGGAGCAATTATTGTCACCGGTTCAAGCGTCGTGTCTTCGGAATATATTTCGGCGGAGAAATTGTCGTAGTTTCGGAGCATATGTCGGCAGAGTAAATGTCGGCGGAGCAATATTATTCGTCGACGAGCAAATATCGGCCGAGCAAATGTCGGCGGAGCAATATTTTTGTCAACGGAGCAAATGTCGGCATTTCGGAGCGTAACTATGTCGGCGGAGCAATTGTCGGTGGAGCAAATATAGGCGGAGCAATTGTCCCGGAGCATTTGTCGGGGAGCACTTGTCGCACTTTTCGGAGCAATTGTCGGCGGAGCATATGTCGCGTCACCGCACTGGTTGGGCATAACATTTCATATTTGCTTAAACTGAAGCATTTTTTCTTCTTCTTTTTTTAAAAAATCTTTTCAGTCACCATGGTCACGAAACTTAGATTCCCCTTTACAGTTAGATAAAATAGACCACCGCGTTTGATTGTACACCAGCGCTCATCATTGTGAATTACATGAATTATTCAAAACCCTGGCCGTTCGTGAATTCAACCTAAAGGGGATTTCTGCAAAAAGTGACAGCTCAATCACAACCACTTGCACCATTAAGCCATTATCGAACCAATATTTTGTACTTTTTAATGGGCAAATACAAGCATCCGGAGATTGCTCTGCAAATAATTTATGGAGAGATAGAGAGAAAAAATTACACTCTTAGTCACCCTATGCTTTAATTATCCCTTCGCTGACGAAGTGGAAGGTCAGAAATATCAGTACCCGTGTGGGAACTGTGAAAAGCCAGTAAAATCTAATCAATATGGCCGTTTGTTCCTGCTCTAATTGTAAAAGATGATTTCACACTGATTGTCAAGCTATAAGTTTATCAGAGTACCGTATATGTTATATGAATGCCTTGACGAAAATTGAAATGGTTTAACATGTGGTCTGCGAGTCTGCCATCTTTTAGTGATTCGTTATTTACGGACGATTGCCCAGGAAAAGTAAGGATAGACAAAAAGTAAGCTATGTAAATGACAGAAACCCATGAAAACCGTGAGAAAGCAAGAACATGTATACTGCCTATCCTCTCTTTTCATTAAAACTGATTTTTTTTCCCCAGAGTTTCACTCTCCTTTAAAAGCAAGACGTATACTAAGTTTTGCTCTTATTCATCAATATGCGAACCCGGTTAGTAACATGAACAGATCTGATCAAGAGAATTTGAGAATTACACAGAACAAAATGGTAAGATTTATCAACTGTTCTGGTCCAAGAACTTACGTTGGCTACAGCGAACTTTCTAGAGCTGGTCTTCTTGAAGTCAATCAAAGATCAAAACAACTTATATTGCATCACGCACACAATATATATCATACTAGGACAAATCACTATATTCGATCCAACTTCAATCTTGATGCTGACTTGTATTGCGATACAAAAATAGCCGATACAACTTTAACTTTCCAGAAAGAGTAGGAATTACTGGAAATTCGTTTTATTACACTGGTATAAAACCTTGGAATTCCCTTCCTACTAATAAGAAGAAAACAGAAAACTTTGCTCAGTTGAAGAGGAAAATTAAAGGAATACCTGTCACTTGAGAGTCAGAGAAGAGAAGCGAATGACATGATATATGAATGAAAAAGCCTAAATACAGAACAATTCTATTTTCTCTGCCAAGTGGATTTAGATTTTCTCATTTTGTAAATATTTTATTGATTTAGAAATTGTTTATAATCTTTTTCCCCCCTTTCTCAATCTGTAAATAATGTAATTCTAATTTAATAATTTTGTGTTTTGAGGATCCCATTGGAAATAATCTCTCAAGCTTTCGCGGGTTATCCTGCCTAAGATTATTCAATTCTTATCTATTTTTCTATGACTATTATATTTTATATGTTCAAAGTTTGACGAATAAAAATCGATCAATCAATCAATCATTCGGAGGGGTATATAGTAAGGCTGCCGTCCGTCCGTCCGTCCGTCCGTCTGTCCGTCCACAAACCTTGTGAACACTGGTTTCCGTTCGATAACTTTAGTAATAATTGACAGATTTCAATGTAATTTGATATTAAGGTACATGGTATCAAAATACAGCCTAAGTTTGATTTCGGGGTCAAAGGTCAAAGGTCATTAAATATGCGAAAATGGTTATGTATCCGAAAACGTGGTTCCCGTTCGATAACTTCAGTAATGTTAAACAGATTTTGATGACATTTTGTAAGAAGCTACACGCTGTTACGGAACAATTGTTTAAAAATTATTAGGTTGTTTAAAATACGAACCTACCAACATTACTACTGTTGTTTGAAAATTTTATATGTAAAACAAATGGGGATTTCTTTAAACAACTGTTGTTAGGTTCATATTTTAAACAAACTAATGATTTTAAAACAATTACTGTTCTAAAAGTGCATGATATGAAGATATAACCTATATTTGATCTTCGTAAATTAAGATCAAAGGTCAAAGTTCACAGTTCATTAGATATGCGGAAAAAGCTAATATGCAAAAATGTGGTTCCATTCGATGACATACCGTAAGTAATGCGTAATGTTGTTGAGTATGTAAGTCAAAGGTCAAAGGTCACAGTTCATTAAATATGCAAAATTGCTAATTATGTACGATTGTACCCGGCAAGGGGGTGTTACGCTCTGCTTTGCCCTTGTTTATATTTCTATAGTCATCGGTATCTACCCCACTGAAAAGTAATATAGTTTAATGAGAAATTGCTACTAGACTATCTCAATGTCTCTTCAGGGATGTTTGCCCTAATATTTGATCTGTCAAAACCAATCACACACCCTACACCCACACCCACCCTCATCCTCATCAACATCCACCAACCTAAGCGAGGTTGTGCGTGGGTGAGTGAGATTGTGATCGAGCAAAAGAATCATCTTCTTGATGAGATCATCCGCTTGGGAGTAATTTGCGCATCTCCAAAGATTAATAGCTGGTAATTAGGAATCTGTTCGCGCAATTGATTCCATTGAAATGAAAACATAGATTAATTTTATGAATAACTTTGACCCGTAGGCTAAAAAACCCAATAAAGCCGGAATTTATTGTTAGCAATATAGATATTGCAGATAGTAAAAGATTTTTTTTTAAAGCCAAGGACAAGGACTTTTTTCTTGTCTTTACTTTTATTTTGGGGGGGAGGAGGGGGCGGGGTGGTTGTTGAGCTGAAATTTTCCATTTCGTGGAATTGTCGTGAAAAGTGTAAAAATTTGCTTGTTTGGGTTAGTGGAGTGTGGTGTGTGAACGTGTAATATATGTGCCGCGGGCCCGGGGGAGGGGGCTGTAAAAGCGAGAATCATAAGAAAGACGAACAGAAATCTGGGCTAATTGCAATGACAGTTTGAAGTTCAGGCCAACTGAGAAAAATAAAATAGAATAAAATGAAATAAAATAAAATAAAAGATAATGATGATGATGATGATGATGATGATGATGGCAATAATAATAGAAATAATAATAATAATAATAATAATAATAATAATAATAATAATAATAATAATAATAATAATAATGATAATAATGCCAATAGTGGATATTCAAATAGCGCACATATCCACCACAGAAGGTGCTTAAGGCGCTCAAGGGCCCCGTTTCATTAAAAAAAAAATGTTATCAGTAACAACTGCCACATTTCTATGACAAATTTGCTTTCAGCCAAACAGATGCAAGCATTTCAGTAGCTTATAACAGTCATTGCAACTTGTTATTGATAAAAAAGTTTTATGAAAGGTCATCCCCCCATCCCCCACCCATTATGAAAATTTTCGTAAATGAAAAGCCCCTACATGTCTTTGTCAGGAACCTAAAAGGGTCGGCACTAAGCAATCAAGGAATACATTGCGATGTTTGTTTCATGTTCTCAGTTTCTTCTCTTATGATATTTATTATTGCATTATTTGAATATATTCTATTAAAAAAAAAGGACTGGTCAAAATAACCAATGTGTTTTATGTGTCCGACAAAAAAATTGGTCAAAATCAACCAAAATTTTGGTACTTAAATTTTTAACCAATAATTTGGTAATACTGACCATCATCATAATCATATTAGTCAATCTTTACCAATATTTTTGGTTGGACACATATTAACCAAAGTATTGGTTTTGACCAATCTTTTTTTAGAGTGTATATAACAACTCCTTTTATTACCTTGAATCACCCGATGCATAATTGGCGTGATTGGTTTGCCATTTCTTATGTATTACATGTATAATTCATTAAGTTCATTTATTTGAAATTCACATTTATTTTCTTCTGAAACATTAACCATACACGCATCAATATTTTTTGATACAAAGAAGGAGGCGAAAAGCGGAGTTGTCTTGCGGCAGCCAAAATCATGATGACACTAAGAAAAAAAAATCTGACGGTAAGAGCATCGGCATAGACCATACGTCTCTTCGGAGCCAGAAGGGCATTAACTCATATCATTTTATACAGACTGAACGCCCTTCTGGCTCCAAACAGACGTTTTGGTGTCATCATATAAATGAAATTGGAGTAAGAATGAGGATGAGAATGAGTGCCCAACAGGAGAAAGGCTGGCATTTGCACCATAAAGTTACCGACCAATAGAATAACAACATTTCAATAATTTCATTAGAATATAGGAGAATTATAGAGCTATATAATAGCAGAATACTGAGTTATTATTGCAGTTAAGTGTCATGAAGCATGGATCTTATAAGATCCATGCATGAAGTAATGTGCTATAATCCATCATGCAATCTACAACATATCTTGAGCTGATCTTTGTCCTTACACTTCCATTGATATCTTTAAAGAAAATCGGCCATTTTGTTTCCTTTGGTCTAACAAATCAGAAGCCCGGTTTTTTTTTTGTTGTTGTTTTTCTTGTTGATGGTATTTTGTCGTTTTAAAGAGGGGGTGTTCTGAGCATTAGGTTTTAGTATCTTTCTTCGATACTTTTGCTTTTAGTATTGATTTATTTTCAACATTATTTAGAAAAAACCTTGGTAACTACTCTATCTTTCAGAATCTTCAATAAATTTCCTTTCTTAGCCAGTATTTGAGATCTCCGGATGCAGTTTCGACTTGAAAGGAGAAAATTTTTTTGTGAAAACATTATTTGAAACGTGAAAAGCATTATTTGAAAAGGATTTTTACGACCTACTCAGTTGATAAAGAAAAGAAAACTTTTAGTAACCAATTCAAAAATATTCCTCCATTAAAAGCATGCGAACATTGAGACATTCTGAAGGGCTACACTGAGTAATTCCATCTGCTGATCATGATCGTTGGATGTTACAAAATAAAGAAATAGCGACTACGGTTCGATTTGGTCAGGTAAGGCTCCTCTGCAGCATAATGTAAGAATGTCTCCGAAAAATTTTTTTTATCTAAATGAACTTAAAATCAAGAATTATAATGAAAATAATATCTCTTTTTAGCTTCTATGTCGTTTTATGAAGAATTAATCCATTAAAAAATCAATATACTAAAGAAAAAGAAATCACAGAGAGGACTTCTCGAAAAGCCGGCCGGTCTAGAAATTATGGATGATTCTGTCATAGGCAAAGATATCCATTGCATTCTAAATAGATTTTAAAGAAAAAGTCATCGACCTGCAAAACATCACGAAAAGCAAATTCATTCATTACAGCTTTTTTTTATTATAGTGTTTAAGGTAAAATTTGAATGTATGTAAGGGCTAATGGATGGCAGATCTAACCTGTCAAAAGGGATAAGGAAAATATGTCAAATATCATTGCCTCCTATACATTCAAATTACTTGACCGCGATGGAAGCAGCGATCCCTTTTGTGGTGTGAAAAGGAAAAATACTTGATCCACGGTGTCCTTCACACCAAATCCCTATTCATGAAAATAATGCACCTTTTAGACATTGTGTTGCTTGGTTAAATAGCACATTCTCGCCTTAAACATTTAGGAAGCGCTAGCGTTGGAATAGTCAAAACTGCTGTTCTTTGCAACAGAAGAGTTTCTTTGCCTTCAGTGTGCCGATTCCCAAAATGCACTATATTCTCAAAGGATTTTGCCATTGAGAGAGATGGTTAGGGGTACCGGTTTACAGGGGCGGCACCAGGGTATTTTGATAGGGGGGCAAGATTACACATAGGTGGATTTATTGACGTTTTAAATGAACAAATAGGGGTATCATATATAGTTGCAAGCCACAGGCTTCTTTTTTCCCCACCCCTTCTTTCTTCTTCCTTCTCTTTTTTTTTTTATTCTGTCTCTTCTTTTTTTTCCTTTTTTTTAATCACTTGAAAAATCATAGGGGGTTCCGCCCCTGCCCCCCGTAGCGCCGCCCCTGCTGGTCTATATGGGTAGATAAAATACAAATCAAGAAGAATGTATCGAAGAGATACTATCCTTCTTTCCTTTTCTCTTCCTTCTCTCTATTTCTTCTTTTTCTTCCATTCTCGTTCTATTTTCTCTATATTTCCTAGTTTCTCCTCCATTCGATAGAGTGCATGGGTTGACATACCCCACGGTCCCGTATAAGCCATCGAAGCTGAGCGTGTTTTGTGCTCTTTATTTTGCATACGACAAAAATATCAATCAGAATACGCGATTGTGACCAGTGCATATAATAACCGTGACAGGATCGCGACAGTTATACAGCGTGAGGCTTTTATTGCTGGTCCCATCACAGGCGAACGACATAACCGTTTACAGTCAAGTTTGCTCTCGCACGTCTCACGTCCCACTGTATTATTCACTCTTACTCTGTAGCTGGGTTACGTGTTGGAGAAATTTGTAAGTTTTGCAACAGATAGTCAAAGCCAGTTAGTTTCACTGCCAGCGTTGTTCTGACGTGATTTTTGACGTCGGATTCGACGTCGGGTTGTGATAATCATCCCTACGATCATCATGACGAAGAAATCTAGTTCCAGGTCATCGTCCATGAGTTGGTGTGTTGTTGTGATTACTGTCATCGCTGCGATGAACGTCGAGGCCCAATCACCTGGAAACACACCAAACCAAAGTAAGAACGTTCTTCCCTTTTTTTTTTTTTTTTTTTTTTTTTTTTTTTTAGCCGGTGGGGTGCTTTGTTGGGGGGAGATGTATTTATGTACAAGCATAACAGTCGGGAAGGACAAAACAACTGAACAACAGTATAAAGCTTATTGTTTAACAATTTAATCAATGTTCATGACCTTAGTTCGTGTAACGGGGGTGGTGCTCTCAAATAAATGCCGAACATTATGAAGAAAGAGAAGAATGATCGATCGAGAAACCGATGAAAACAAAACTGAGAGTTTTGATCAAATATCTGCCTATTTGAATAATATCTTCCACGATTTTTCCGCTATTGGTATAACGGAAACTTGGTTAAACGCAGAAAATGAAAATTGCTTTATGTTGAATAGGTATAGATTTATCAATAAGAATAGGGAAGATGGTAAAGGAGGAGGAGTGGGAATATTTTTAGATGAAAAGTTACATTATCGTTTGCGGAATGATCTGAATCCAACTTCCTCTTCTTGTGAAACAATATTTGCTGAAATCAACATGCCTCGAGTAAAGAGTATAGTTATTGGAGTAATCTACAGACCCCCGAAGTCTCATTTGGATCTACATATGACGTATTTTGATAGATTACTGCAACAACTTTCAAAAGAAAACAAACAAATTTATATACTAGGAGACTATAATATCGATTTATTAAAAATGACTTCAAATAAGATTGTTAATGTAATGAATATAATTGCGTCACATGGTTTTTACATAAAAGTTATTTTACCTACCCGTATAACCAAATTCTCTGCTTCTATTATAGATAATATACTGACGAATTAAATGGATATTATATCTGGTGTATTATACACTTCAATTACAGATCATATGCCAATTTTCTGCTATAAGAAGGGTTTTTGTAAAGATGAAATAACTCAAACGTATACTATTATAGGAAAATCAACGACGTAGCAATTAATAGATTTTTTATTGAATTATGTAATGTTGGTTGGAGTGACGTACTTATGTGTATGGAAGCCGACTCAGCTTACACATTGTTTATTAACATTTCCCTCAAATTATATGATACGCATTTTCCGATTGTTACAAAGAAAAAGAGAAGTAAAAACAAGAAACCATGGGTCAATAATAGAATACTGAGACTGATCAGAAAGAAGAATAAATGATTTAAAAAGTATTGTTTAAGTCGATCTATAAATGACAAAAGAATATTTTTTAAAAATCA
>CM057169.1:2971001-3018501 GCA_029962745.1 Echinometra lucunter | reverse complement strand
AAATGTTATCAATAAGAATTTTAGTGCACAAAAATAAGGCAATAATTACTGGATAATTTCAAATTGGTGATATTTTGTTTTTATTTTATATATATCAAAATAAACACAACAAAAAAAGTAACTCCCCCCTAATTCAAAATAGCATTACTTTTTAACGAAGACGTTTTTAGGAAAATAATTTGGCAGGGGTGTTCCTACACTTATTGACTAACTTCTGTTTGAAAATGAGATTGATCTGTCAAGACATGCATGAATGGGCAGACATTAAAGGCAAAAATGTCACTTTTTAAAAGTCACAAGAGTCATTTTGGGGGGTTTGTGAAACAAGATTTTTCTGGCGTTTTTTAAAGTGTTGTTGATGTTTTTCGAGGTTGTGCCATGGTTGACTGACAAAATTGCGAACGATGAAGCAAGAAATGCTGCAAATTTACTGTTTAATGCCGGGAAAAAAGAATACCTGGTATTTTCACATAATGTGTTGACTCATGTTGGTCGATGCCAATTTTTCCACAAACTGAAAGGATTTTGCAGATTTAGGAGGGCTGAACATCATTTTTCTCAAAAAACTGTGTTCACCCAACTGTGATAAACATGAAAAGTGTCAGGGATAGGCATGACTGGATCAAATAATGGAAGAATTCAAATTCGCCACAGGTTTGTTTCACAGAGCCCCAAAATGACTCTCGTGACTTTTGAAAAGTGACATTTTTGCTTTAATGTTTGATCGCTCATGCATGAGTTGACGGATCAATCTCATTTTCACACAGAAGTAATTCAATAAGTGAAGAAACACTCCTGCCAAATTATTTTGCTCAAAACTTTTTCGTTAAAAAGTTATGCCATTTTGAATTAGGGGGAAGTTACTTTTTTGTTGTGTTTAGATCAGCTGATCATGAATATCATAAATGCATATGAAAACAAAACACCATCATTGTCTGAATTAAAGGCCAAGTCCACAGCAAGATGAAGTTCATTTCAATAAAAAGAATAAAAAAATCCAAACAAAACAGCGAAAAGTGAATGAAAATTAAATGCAAAATAAGTTATGAATTTTTGAATTTTTGCTATTCTTTTTTTAAAAAAACAGGTCTTGAACAATCGATATGAATATTTAGTGGTGAGTTAATGATGTCATATATGCACAATTTTCCACACAATATGTATACAGATGACAAAAATTTCATATTTTAGCTATAAAAATGTAAAATTCGTCCTAAATACTCTTACATACTTACAAGATGGTATTTAGTTTAATAAATGTAGACATGATGGATGACTTTTCAGTTTTAGTGAAAAAAATAAAATTTTTCTGAAATTTCTGTGCACATTATTATGGAGAGTAGTGAGTGTATATGACATCATCACCTCATTCGTATATAGACTGTTCAAGAACTGTTATGCGAAAAAATTGTGAAACTTTGAAAATTCATAACTTCCTCATTTTACGTCCGATTTTCATCACATTTTCACTGTTTTGTTTGGAATCTTTTATTCTTTTTATTGAAATGAACTTCATATTGCTGTGGACTTGGTCTTTAAATCTTTTCTTTTTTTTTCAGCCGAGCATGTTGGACGCTTTGGGAAAAGTCGATCGGTTTCTTTACATGATAAAATCCCATGTCATGTTCGAGTCAATTTATGTGATGTGGCAATTTTGCAGACAGTGTAATTAGCCACGTTTGGTAAATATTGTACATCCAATATCCTTGGATGCAAATGGGAAAATAATAAATATACTTCATCACAGTTTGTTATTCAGCAAGATTGCGCGTCATAAACAAAAAAAGCGTGTCCTTCGTATTTCAAGAGTATATGTTCATGTACTATTAGCCATGTGCAAAGATAGCCAATGGTTAGGAGGAGACTAAAAAAAAAAAAACATGGAGAAGAATCATTGCATGGTCGAAGTTTTATGTAAGCCTACACTGTAGAAAAAATATTGGGTAACATTTTAACCAGCACGAGGGTATGTCCAACCAACCTAAGGCAATATTTTTGTTTATGTATTTTATTAAGTTTCAGAAATTACAAACATAATCATACAAGAATCAAAAGCAGAATAAAAAGAATAAATAAACTAAGCAATAAAACAGAATAAAAAACAATAAGAAAATGAAAAGGGCAGCATAAACCTTTACAAAGACAACAAGAAAAGGGAGACCGGAAATGAAGCACCAGCCTCCCCAATGACACCCACAAGCCGGACAGCCAGACCACAAAACCTCCTGGTACCGGCAAGTCATCGCAGACTTTCATAAGGATTTACAAACTCACTAACAAAATACGACCGTCAGCCTCCTCCCAAACCTCCAGCTCACAAACACACTGCAAAATACAGACACCAAGCTTCGACTGTGTACAACTAAACATCATACAACCACTCGATAGAATCTGCCCCGACCCGCCGACCCCGGACACGACGAAAAGTCAGTCGCCCAAGAAGCCAACCTCAGAGAGCCACCGAGAAGACAAGTACAGTCCCTGAACGGCCCAACAATCAAAGCAGACCGAAAAAAGGCAACCAGGGTGCGTTAAATACAAAGTTAAAATCAGGCAAACACCCAATTTGACATGAAGCATACAGTATGAAAAAGAGAGGGATTACAAAACAAAATTAAACATCAAATTTCCATTTCTTAAAATGGGCAGGGAGTTTGTATCTTTTTTTTTTGCAAGATAATGCTCTGTTCCTTTCTGCTTTCTGACATTAATGATTTAAAAGCCAAAACTGTTGGTATGGTATCCTTAAATTTACACACAATAATAAATATGACAGGAATGAATTAGAAACAACACCAAACATCTTCTTAAAATTAGACAAATCGAAATTTACGTCTTGTTTATGACGAATTAAATCATTAAGATCCTGCCATATGGGAGTGACCTTCTCACATTCACAAAAATAAGTGAATTATTGATTCTTCCACTTTATCACAAAAAGCACAGTTAGGGAGTCCTTCCTTTTAATCTTATATATATAAACTATTCAAGGTTATAGGTTTTTTTTGAAATACTTTGAAATAGAAGGAACGCAACCATGTGTCTATGGTACATCTGAAATTTACTAAATGAACTTTTTGCCAATCTGTATCCTGAGGAATAGTCAACTTCTCTCCCCATTATTTATAACGACTGTCAAGTTGACATTTATCCATTAAAACAGCATAAGCAAAGCTTGGAACCTTTTTAATACGAATTAGCTGTGCAATTTAAATCTCATGAACATCCATATTTTGATTAATTCCATTTTGCAGCCACTCCTGATGTATATTTTTCACAAAAAAATTATAATTTCTCCTATCTGAACGGGAAACATTACAATCTGAAATCAGTTCTTCGAATAATTCATATCCTGGGAGGGGAGGGTTCAACAAATCTGAAACAGAACGAATATTCTGGTCATACCAGGACTCGTAGTACAAAGACTGTTTAAGATTTTGAACGAATTTTTCAATTAAACCATAGTAACTGGCAACCACCGAGTTCAGAAAAATTTTTAATGGGATACATCCTTTGTAGCCTTTTCTCTAAAAATGTACCATGTGCACAAAGAATCTGATAACTGGGTATTACCTAAGGACTTTGAAATGCACTCAGGGGCATATGCTTTCCACAAAATATCTAGATCATGAAAATCTTCCAAACAGGACAACTCAATTAACTACCACTTGATTTCATAATTCTCATTAACTAAATCTTTCACCCATTTCATCTTTGAGCTACAGCATATACTTGAGGATCAATCACATAAATATTTCATATCAAAGGAAGATTTCTCATTCCCCAAGAATTAACTGTTTGTTCTATAGATTTCAACCTTTTCCTTATAACAAAGTCAATATTTTTACCCAGTGCGGGAAGTATATTGTCTAGTAAGGGTAAAAATAAGCAGAAATTACTTTAGAATGGGCAAGATTTCCATCAAATTGGATTTTTGAAAATGCCCAAAGAAACGCCCAAACTTGGTTGAATACATAATTACCCTCATGGCACATTTTTACCCCGTATTTTTTTAGTGTGTATAATACATTTTATCACTCAAACAAGCCTTTTTTGTCATGAAGGTCATAAATGCTCAATAATTAATTCCTCAATCAATCAACGTTAGGACCGCCTCAGGGACAGGTAAAGTTCTACCTGTCATGATAATCGCAAATAGTGTGGAACTGTACTTAAAGTTGCCGGGGCTTGATGTATATAGACGGCGCTTCACGCAATGCATGCAAAAATCTCAGTGGCAGCGCCATGGCAGTTCAGTGCGAGTTATACACGTTTATCGTGCATCACGACCGTATGAACCAGTCTAACACCACTTTCAAATGCACTATCAAAAACAAAAAAGAAAAGACTAGTGTATAAACCCTCTATATCAAATCCCTCTAATATAACAGAGTATGATAAGAAACAGTAATCGACATGAGCTCCCAGGCATGAGCTAGACGAATAGGACTTCGCCATTTCTTTATGGAAGTTATGACCTCGTGATATCAAATTAAGAGGCCATTATAATCCTTTTAAAAGGTACCCGTATATTGCTTATGCATGATAGGAATCGAATTTCATTCTTATTAAAAGTAACGTTGAAGGAAGTGGATATCCAATAGTTTAGGAGGTTTTTTCACTTTTCAGGCTAAAATGAAAGGAAAAAAACAACTCATTAGAGAGCAAAGGAGATGAGAGCTGAGGCTATATAGTTCATGTATTTTGCTATTTATCAAAAAACGAAGAAATCCAACCTTGTATTTTGAGGGTCTACTAAAACGGCAAAAACTTTTAGCAAATAGCTTCAGGTATATATATATATATATATATATATATATATATATATATATATATATATATATATATATTATCCCGGCACTGTCAAAAAAGAAAAAGAAAAGAAACATCTAATAATTCAGGTATCATGTACATCACATGGCAACTGGTTTTTCAGATATGCCTACCAGTGATAGAAGAGGTGGACGCAGAATTCTTTAGGGGGCACAATTCCGATAAAAAATTGACAAGCAAGAAAAAGGGGTTGTTCGGATGCAGTTTTAGTCTTAAAAATGAAGAGGTACAAAGCTACTAAAGGAAGGAATTGTTTTTATATATTCTAGGAATATTCAATTGGTGTTGGAGGGGCGAGGGGAGGGGGGGGGGGGCAAAGATCCAACATACGGAACCAAGGTGCTTGTTTCCGTATTAACGCTCTACATGCGCTCGCATAAGCGTGCGTTTACTACTCGTTTTCATGTTTTCTGAGATTACATTAATATAGGCTTATATATTTCGGTTCGGTGTAAAAATGTCAGAGGTAGAAATGCCAGAGGAAAAAAAATGTCAGAGGTAAAAATGTCAGAGGTAAAAATGTCAGAGGAAAAAATGTCAGAGGTAAAAATGTCAGAGGTAAAAATGTCAGAGGTAAAAATGTCAGAGGTAAAAATGTCAGAGGTAAAAATGTCAGAGGTAAAAATGTCAGGGGAAAAAATGTCAGAGGTAAATATGTCAGACGTAAAAATGTCAGAGATAAAAATGTCAGCTCTGAAAATGCCGAAGTGAACGTGTAACAGGTAAGAATATTGAATTTGAAATTAGGAAGAGCACGAGATAGTAAAAATAAAAAAAGAATTCATACTGTATAAATGGAGTGATCACAATAATACTGCTCTCTGTAAAAGTGTGTATGTTCAGTCATTCGACTGGCCTTCCTGTCTTACTCATTTGATGTTAAAGTGATAATGCTCCCCCATTCAACCACCTAATGAGAACAATCTTGTTTTGGCCGGGAGAACATCCTGGTATGTGCGCATTGCCCAACAGTGTTTTGATCTTCCGAGCACTTGTTTAGCTGACTCCAAATATAGCAGCAAACGAATGCCCTGTTCCCTCTCTGTGTTTAAGATTTGGCCGCTTGACATGATTGCACTGTGAAACATATTTATGACAATTTCAGCAAGCGATAAGTAAATCGCGCGTTTTGGGTAAGAAATGTAGCATGGGATAATGTTCATTATTTTCTTTGTGAGATTATTAAGTTACAGGATTATATCTAAATGATTTAAGATCTTAAGTGGAATGACAGAATGGTAGATGAACTTAAGAAGGGATATCCACGTTTGATGTTTTGCATATGCTAACACAATTATCTAATTGAAAAATTCTCTTTAAAAGTTGTAAATTCCGCAGCGTAATATAAAAGGTCGAGAAATAGACCGAATTAACGATTCAATTTCTCTTACTTCCTATTCTTCCTTACGTATAAGGACATGATATTGAAGCTTTCGTTCACGTATACCACGCTTAATTGAATAATTCTTTTTAAAAGTTGTAAATTCCGCAGCGTATCGGATGAAATAATACAAAAGGTCGAGAAATAGATCGATTTAACGATTCAATTTCTCTTACTTCCTATTCTTCCTTGAAAGGACAATAATATTGAAGCATTCGTTCACGTATACCACGCTTAACTGAATAATTCTTTTTAAAAGTTGTAAATTCCGCAGCGTATCGGATGAAATAACACAAAAGGTCGAGAAATAGATCGAATTAACGATTCAATTTCTCTTACTTCCTATTCTTCCTTGTAAGGACAATAATACTGAAGCATTCGTTCACGTATACCACGTTTAAATGAATAATTCTTTTTAAAAGTTGTAAATTCCGCAGCGTATCGGATGAAATAATACAAAAGGTCGAGAAATAGATCGAATTAATGATTCAATTTCTCTTACTTCCTATTCTTCCTTGTAAGGACAATAATATTGAAGCATTCGTTCACGTATACCACGCTTAACTGAATAATTCTTTTTAAAAGTTGTAAATTCCGCAGCGTATCGGATGAAATAATACAAAAGGTCGAGAAATAAATTTAGATCGAATTAACGATTCAATTTCTCTTACTTCCTATTCTTCCTTGTAAGGACAATAATATTGAAGCATTCGTTCACGTATACCACGCTTGATTGGAGTAGGGGGGGGGGGGGGAGCTTATGAAGGGGAATGTACATATTAAAATCGCGCAGTCGTGTGGAATGTGTGTGGTCAGCTACTCGTGTTACCAACCCAGTTTTTTTCCCACCATCGTTTTTACAATGCCCGTCCCCGCGGTGAAAACGAGGTCAATGCGCGCATACCAGAACGTTCACCCCGCCAACACCATAACCGTTATTTCCAAATGGCCAAGACAAGGGCATTCAAATATAGACACAGTATGTTTACAGAAAATATTTGAATATATCCCACTCCCCATAATTTCTATAATTCAGTATTCGTAACTGAAACATGTCACTTAAACATTTCCAAATCTGGCATACCTCTGACATTAATTTTTTACCTCTGACATTTTTACCTCTGACATTTTACTTCTGACATTTTTACCTCTGACATTTTCAACCTCTGACATTTTTTCCTCTGACATTTTACCTCTGACATTTTTACCTCTGACATTTTTACCTCTGACATTTTTACCTCTGACACTTTTACCTCTGACATTTTTACCTCTGACATTTTTGGTGACAACCCACTTCACCGAAGGCCCGCGAGGCCGAAAATAGCGAATTGTAATCTATAATATCACACCGCTCTGACCAATTCCTGTGCCAGAAGGAAGTTTAATAAGTATTAAAGTGCAGCGAGTGTTTTTCATTGAAGGTGTAGAACATCCGGAAACGAGGACTAAACATGCTAAAGGAGACATAATTATTTTATATACCGATAGCGCATTATTTGTAATGAATTAATTTTTTACCTCTGAAATTTTTACCTCTGACATTTTACTTCTGACATTTTTACCTCTGACATTTTCAACCTCTGACAGTTTTTCCTCTGACATTTTTACCTCTGACATTTTTACCTCTGACATTTTTACCTCTGACATTTTTACCTCTGACATTTTTACCTCTGACATTTTTTCCTCTGACATTTTTATCTCTGACATTTTTACCTCTGACATTTTTACCTCTGACATTTTTACCTGGCACCTATATTTCAACTTGCAGATATTTTTAAAGAGGTGAAATTTGAGACTCATATTCTAAGTATAGTACTTTTTGTACATGGTGCTCCATAGGAGTATGCGTTATGTGAATAAAGGGTCAGCATTTTGTCAAAAATTAATATCATTTCTAAATCTTTTTAAACATTATTTTTGCAGCTACTTTCAGCAACTCCACCATCAATGGAAATGAAGGGCGTTTTGCTTGTCTCAACAGCAATTTGACCTTTGACCTCGATGACGTATGCGATGGTCAATACCGGTGCCCTTATTTAGACGATGAGTACGCATGCGGTAAGTCCTGCTGGGTCCTATAGACCAATTTCACAACGCAAGAGGGCAGCAGACTGTTCGACACAGTTCGACATACTGCGGTGGGCGCTCCAACTTTTATAGTACACAAGTCAATAGCGTGTTATGTACATTCGTTCGATTTTTTTGTCTATTTTGACCAGTATATGCAGATTTATTTTAATATTTGCAATGAGAAATTATCAGGGAAGTTCAGGTCGCAGCTGTGCGGTGCTCAAATGCCACAAGAATTAGAGAAAGTTTAAAAATTGGAAGCTAACTTAGTGCGAAATTCACTCGCTTTTGACTCTTGAAGCCCGTTTGTGTGAGAAGCCGTACTCCCTACACAGATTTCCGTAAGCAATGTGAAGGAATTCGTCGCCAGTGGGTAAAAAACATCAACAGAAAGGACTTTGAAGTCAAGAAACATTATCATTATGTACTTTGGCGTAAAATTTAATGAGTGAAAACATGACTTTGTAAACAGGGTAAGATTTAGGGCTCCCGTTTACTTCGGCTTCTATGCTGCAATCAAACTTTTACTGACAAAACTAAGTTGAAAACCTATCGAAAGTACAAAAATACATCATACCTTTATCTGTCAGATATGACCATTGTCTTACCTCATCTAACCATGCATCCATGCTTTATTTTGTTGATCTAGAATAAAGTAAATGGAAGAATATCGGGGCATATCTTATATCTTACATTCATTTTGTACACAGAGCCAATCGCGGTCAGCGCGCTTCCCCACCGCAGCAATAGCGTCGCCGATAGAGGGCCAAATACATAAACCGTGGTGAAATTGGTCTATATAACTGTCACGGTAGGTCCCTACACTGGTGGACTGGCTACGGAGAGTTTTTTGTCCGTGTGAACACAACGATATCATTGTTTGTTTTTTATTTCCGTTAATAGCAACCAGAGGCGTCGATCCATTTTTCGGATTGGGGCTACGCTAGGACCACCGGCACGTCGACCGCTCCATGCACAACGATCACATCACTTCGTTATCCATTTAGTTCATAATTACGAAGATCCTTCAAAAAGTGTGATGATGTCAATCCTGGGGGAGTTTCATAAAGCTGTTCGTAAGTTACCCATGACTTTACGGACTACCTGGATACTAAGTGCCAAATGGGATGCCCAAAGCTTTTCCTGACTTTTAACAATGTCTGTCTGCATTTGCCATAATCTCAATCAAATTGTGGTAAAAAATATACTCGCAATAGAATGTTTGTGAACAATACTAACGTTAATTATTTACGTCTAAATATTTCACATTTAGCTGATGCGATTTACAATGATTGAGAACCCAATTTGGCTTGCCATATTGAAGTCGTTCGTAAAGTCATTCGTAACTTTACGAACAGCTTTATGAAATACTCCCCTGGCTTTACATGTTGTCAATTCTTAGCTTATCTGATCAATATTGATGTTAAAACTTAAGCTAGGCAATAATCGATTGAAACTGTCCATTAACAGGATATAAAGTGGTTCCTTTCAATCCACTTTCAAGTATCCATTATTTTCCTAGGTACATAAGGAAAAGGATACTCCCTCCAGACTTACAATGGATCGGATGTAAATAAATCCCTAAAAAGCGAAAGCTTTTAACTATGCATTTGATATTATCGTTAAATTGGGAAGCGATGCGCATAATACAATATCGTGAGCTGTTTCATTCATTATTCCTTTGGAAATTCATAAATTCGTCATCTACGGGATGGCATCCGGCAGCATGATAAATAACTCCTCTATAATTAACCTATTGTTCTTTTTACTATACTGATGAAAGAAACTTTAAACTGAATAGTAAACCAATCACTGCACACTCCGATTAATTTCTGTTAGTTTGCATGATATCTAGTGTATTCATTTATGAAACCGAGAACCAATAATTGTAAAAGAACGGAGGAGCATCGCTATATAAAAATTGCCGTCTAATATTCCAAATGCTTGCTCTTTCCATTATTTCAAATCCAATCTAAAAGAATATCATTATCATAGAAATGTACTCAAGGAATATTTTTTTCTCTCTTTTGTTTTTCTCTCTCTCTTTCTCTCTTTCATTTTGTCTAGAGATTGTGCAGGCCTGTGTCCCTTGCAAAATACATTGAATATGAATTATAAAAGTCAATAATGTTTAGAATCAAAATCATACCATACATGTTCAGTGCAATGTTTTGTTTTGTTTATTAGAGTGTATTTATAATCTTCAATCCCGATTTCCACATGACTGTGTAATTACCATAATTTTTATGTAACAGTTCTTTTCATCCGGACCCCATGGAAGAACAGTCGTATTTTGTTGATACGACTGAAATGGGCTATCTGCCGTTTATATCTAATATGTATATAATTGTATGTTATGTTGCTATCAGAGGCGTCGATCCTGGGGGGGGGGGGGCAGGGGGGCAGTTGCCCCCCCCCCCAGAAAATTTCGGGGGGCAAAGATATCATTTTGCCCCCCCCCCCAATAATTTCCGAACCAAAAAAAAAGAAAAAAGAAAAAAGAAAAAAGAAAGAGAAAAGAAAGGAAAAGGAAGGAAGGAAGTGAAATGAAAGCAGAAAACAAGGAAAAAGAAAGAAAATGGGACACTGGGAAGCGCTCGCTCGCTTCGCTCGCTCGCATTTAAGTATCTTAACCAATGCCGATAATAATTACTATTCTTATGAAAGGAAATCGGTTTGCATCTTGTGTTTCTATCTAATGTTATACCATACTTCTACTCATAGGAAGTAATATAACCATACAAGATGTCACTCCAAGAAATCGAGCGGGCAGTTGAGCTAAAATAGATACACTTTCAGGAGATAAAGCCCTAGATACAAAAAAAAAAAAAAAAAAAAACATATTTTTCGTTAGCTCGCTCGCTACTCTTCCTGGTAAAAGCTAGATGCAAGATGATTTCGGGCAGCAAATAGCTTATAGCAGCGAGATTCCAACATATCATTATATTTGGGCAGCGAGGTGGTTGACAAATTTTTTTGGACGAATCCATACAATTTTGCCAGGATCGGTTGTTGACTTTGCTCGCTATGGTAGAAACAGAATGGATTCGGACTGCAAGCAAGGTAGCTAAAACAGTGTCATCTATTCGGCACACAGGTGATCGGATGTATTATTTAGATATACAGGCATGACAGGTTTATAGTGTATTCTGATGATAATTATAATAATGATATTCTGTTCTTGTATAGCGCATATCACATTATTATCACATTATCATATAATCATGATGACGAAATAACACTTCCATCATATGGAAAAGGGTATATTTTTCCTCGCTCGCTGCGCTCGCTCGTTTGATAGTAATGGTTTTGAAAAGCAAACAAATTCGGTGAGATGAGACCGAATAGATAATGTATGTTTCATGGGCTCATAGTGTAATTTGCCGAAGGGGTTACTACTTCAACCATCAAAAACAGTGTGTGCTTCCTCGCTCGCTTCTCTAGCTCGTAATATTAAAACAACAGAGTGGGGGGGGGGGGGGGGGGGGCAGCAACAATGGACCAGCGATGTGACAAAATAGAGTTCATATTTGGCTGCGAGGTAACCATATTTTTTAGGTATCATATATGCATATAGTGTATTTTCATAACTAAACACGTCTCTCATAACAAGAAATTTGTTATTTTTTGCTCGCTCGCTTCGCTCGCTCGCAAAATTAAAAAAAAAAGCAGGATGGTTTACAATCTAGCAAGATGCGTAATTTCCCCAAATTGAAAATGCTTCACGTTGATATAGGCCTATGTTATATATATTACAGAAGTTATACCAAGTTCAGCTATAGTGCTCAATGCAATACAGCAGAGCATATTAGCATATATATATATGTATATATATATATATATATATATATATAGCCTTTCCTTTCTCATGAATGTCTCTGTCTGGAATCGAACCCGGGTCCTTGACTTATAGAGGAGGTGGAAGATTGGTCATTCTGTCGGTTAAGCGAACTTGGAGTTGCCGAAACCACTGGTCTGTCTCCGTGGTCTAGTAGTTAAGGCATTCGCGTTCAAAGCCAAGGAACGTTCGATTCCCGGTGAAGACATTTTTTCCAACCATTGCAAACATCTTAAAAAGGACAGGACTGCAGGATCACTCAGGGATCTTTGATTCAAGTTTCGGTATATTCTCTCATTTTCTTTCGCATGCATTCATTTCCATGAGAGTTGCCAAAGCTGTTGAATATTCATTACAAATATATATAAGTATATATAATTGTGATCAGTCTCGGTGATGTAGCCTACGTTTGCGGTTCTCCGTAATATTATATGCGTGATCCAAAAAAGGGGGGTTTACGAAGAGGACCGTTGCAAGACTAAACATACCACCAATAATTAGGACAAAGCTTTCGGGCACCTGCCCTTCATCAGGATCTGGAATCAATAATAATTATAACGGCAGCACAGGACACATATGAAATGACAATAAATACATCAACAAAATAGAACATAAGTTATGAAACGATAAACATTTAGACGACAGTAATATATATATAAAAAAAAAAAGTAGACACGGTAGGAATCAATCGTATTATAATCATCAATATACAATAATATACAAGAATATATATATATATATATACACATACATTGAAAGAAATTTGACAAATGCAAACAGCTTTGGCAACTCCCTTGTAAATAATAAACACTGAAAGAAACGAAAATGGGAGAATAATAATTGCGTAGCTCCCTCAATGTTCCCCAGAGCTGTCATCCATTTTGAATCAAGGGTTGAAAAAATGCCTCCGCCGGGAATCGAACCCGGGTCACTGGCTTAGAACGAAAATGCCTTACCGCTGTCATCCATTTTGAATCAAGGGTTGAAAAAATGCCTCCGCCGGGAATCGAACCCGGGTCACTGGCTTAGAACGAAAATGCCTTACCGCTAGACCACGGAGGCGTGCCAGCAGTTAGGCGTGACCGAATTCAATTAACTCATCTCCACCAAAATAAAGGATCAAAAAGGGTTGGAAATCTGTCTGTCGGTCAATTGAATTCGGTCACGCCTAACTGCTGGCCCGCCTCCGTGGTCTAGTGGTAAGGCATTGGCGTTCTAAGCCAGTGACCCGGGTTCGATTCCCGGCGGAGGCATTTTTCAACCCTTGATTCAAAATGGATGACAGCTCTGGGGAACATTGAGGGAGCTACGCAATTATTATTCTCCCATTTTCATTTCTTTCAGTGTATATATACACATATATATATATATATATATATGTATGTATATATATATATATATATGTATATATATATATATATCCATTTCTTTCAATATACATATATATATATATATATATACATTCCTTTCTTTCCATATATATATATGGAAAGAAATCTGACAAATGCAAATAACTTTGGCAACTACCTTGTAAATAAGAAACACTGAAAGAAATGAAAATGGGAGAATAATAATTGCCTAGCTCCCTCAAAGTTCCCCAGAGCTGTCATCCATTTTGAATCAAGGGTTGAAAAAAATGCCTCCGCCGGGAATCGAACCCGGGTCACAGGCTTAGAACGCCAATGCCTTAACCACTAGACCACAGAGGCGGGCTAGCAGTTAGGCGTGACCGAATCCAATTGACTGACCGGGTTCGATTCCCGGCGGAGGCATTTTTTCAACCCTTGATTCAAAATGGATGACAGCTCTAGGGAACATTGAGAGAGCTACGCAATTATTATTCTCCCATTTTCATTTCTTTCAGTATATATATATATATATATATATACATACATACATATTCATATATAGTATTGTTTTGCTCATGCTATCAGACAATGAGAATTGTAGCTTAGGAGAATTCTCGTGTGACTACGAAGATTCGCTACGTTGTATTACACTGGAATATGTCTGCGATGGATATTCTGACTGTGGACAAAACGACATCGATGAGATATTATGCGGTAATGTCTGATTCTTTTTCTGATTTTAGCTCTGTAGTATAGCCCTTTATTTGTCATGAGTGGAAATTGTCACGATTGAAGGCATGCCACACGTGCAAATGGGTACAATCATAGCAAACTATAGACAAAAAGATTTCCACTATGTATGACAAAGGATCTCCGTGATAATCCTCCTCCAGCATGTCCAGACTTATAATTTTCTCCCTAATAATCCCTCAATCACCTGAATGTGCTTACTGTTTACTGGAAAATTGTTGAATAAATCTGAAGATGGGATAAATCTACTGCTTCATATATATGCTGTGGCATGGCATGACCATGTATTTTGAGTGGCACTTATTCATTGTAAAGCGTATGCAGACTCTTTGTAGTTTTGAAAGCATATCTTATCTACAAAAAGACAATTTTTCTGACAGCAACATGACCATGACATGAAAGTGGTTCGTACATCGAAGAACTGCCAGAAATAAATACCTAAGCTTCATTATGTCTTCTTTTCTTGCGACCACAAATCAACCCTTTCTCCCTTCCTCCTAATCATCTTTATCACGTTTAAATTTTGATTTTTATTCGTACTTATTTGGCACATATCGCAATAGTGTTGTGTTGTTTTTTCTTTTCTTTTCTTCCCATAGATCCAATAGATTGCGTGCCGTCTTGCCAGTGTTCAGCATTTAGTGTCACTTGTGAAGGACCCATCATTGTCGATGATCGCTACATCAGAAAATCGACAAGATCTCTGTAAGTTGGAAAAGAAAAGAAAACAAACTTTTTTTCCAAGCAATGTGGAAAGTTTACTCAGGTAGTACATGAGAATTGCGTGATTTCAAGTTTGGTGTCTACCTTTTGGTGTTAGTGTTGGGTTGATTTTTACATCAACGCAGCTCCAAATTAAAGATAAAACTGGTCTTGGGACAACTGTCACTTGGAGTTGAGCTGTCAATAGTGTCATTTGGACCACTTTTGTAAACTCAGATTAGGTGTTGGAGCTATGGAAAGCAATCTAAATTGTGTTTCTAACACCAACACCAGCACCAACACCAAACTTGAAATCAACCAATTTGTCTATACCCTAAGGTTATGAAATCACCAACATGATAACAAATTGAAATAACAAATTCACCGAATTTAAACTGTTTCAAAAGGAAATTGAAAAAAAAACATCTCTTGCAGCCTTATGCTGCAAAGAGTAGCTGAGCGAGCAAGAACCACCTTTCTCTCTTTTTCTTTCTTTCTCTCTCTCTTTCTTTCTTTCTCTCTCTCTCTCTCTCATACTCTCTCCCTCCCATTTCCTTCTCTCCTTTTTCTCTTCTCTCTCTCTCTCTCTCTATCTCTTCCTTTTCTTCGTTCTCCTTTTCAAATTACTTTCATTGTCTCATTTTCTAATTCAGTTTCCTCCGCACTCCATCCTTCTCGTATTTTTCTTTTCTTTTAGTTATTAGTTGTGAACCATAGCACCTTCTTCCCATCTTTTTATATTTTTTTGGAACTTAATCTGGTGTACCATGGGTTGATTTATTATTATATTATCGATTTATTATTATCACATGATCAATTAAAAAAGACTACATTTAAGTTATTGGGCATGTGTTTTACAAGCTTTGCTTTTCAACATGTCCAACTTTTTTCTCACTTTTATTATGCTTTTGGTCAAATATGTGCATTTCTATGATTAATTATTTAATATTGATTATATCGATGAAAGACATTGTTATTACTGCTGTCATTATTTATTTCTGTTAATTTTGTTATGCACGGTACAGATAATTTTATGTTAATGATTAATGAAAACAGTGAATAAAAGTGAACTGAACTGAACTGAAAAGCACTTACTCCTTCTGAGAAGCACATGCGCTGCACTTATGAATATATGAATAAATGAATATATGGGACTACACACGAATGTTCGGGCCAAACAGTACACTTCATCTGTTTCTTGTCATATTTCAAATATGAGGGCATATTATGAAGGGCACAGTAACTTCTTTTTCGAGGAAAATTTCGTATATGATATTTTTCCTAAACGACATAAAAAGAAGTGGATAAAAGGCAGTCGTTTTTGCCTTTTCTTTTTTCAGATCTTTCTCGGGAGAATTAATCGATGCAACAAGGATGCCGCTAACGATGCCTTTGAACATAACAACCTATCCGTTGTTATTACAACTGTAAGAACAATGAAATATCTTTAAGTAAAGTATACATCGTTTTGTATTTGCATGTATCCACATAAAGATATTATGTATGGTGTGTGTGTTGTATACTTCTTGCTCTCTTTTCCTCGGCACTCCGTTTCAACAATATTTCTTTTCAAAAGGAAGGTAATAAATGTTGTAATCAGATAAGTGAAAAGTATTAGAGTATCAATTTTGATTCAACACACATTACTTACTGTCATAGAGAGGGATTACAATTAGGGAATGATGTTGGACTGCATATTCCCGACTTACTTCTGTCAGCCATGCATCTTGCTCTAAACGATTATGAATAAGAACAATATTTGTTTGTAACCGCAAAATATAGAAATACAACAGCTTTGCAATATTGCCATATTGTCGCATGAGTGACCTGCCAACTGACATGGAAATAACCGACTACTCGTATTACAATGTCTGGCACCACATCTTACAAAGAAAGGAATTCTATTTATTTGTTTAGTTATTCAGTCATTCATGTATTTCTTTTGGTATCCAAGACCTTACAATAGCACAAAATCAGTCCTGTGACGATGAGGTTTCGTTTATTCTTTGATCATATATTATGTCCTTCTGTTTGGAATACAATCCATCTCTTCTATGTGTTTGCTTCATTTAATGAAAATTGTTATATGTTTAAATATTGTATGTTTGATTATTTTTGATGAAGTAGTGAAGCTGATTCAGTTGTGTATGGATTAGCTATGGGATGTTCGAATAAAATCCCTGAAAAAATCATCTTTCAGCGGCAGTATATTTTCATCTTTGATAAAAGGCTTAATGGAATTCTCCCTTTACTGCATTAAACATAACGCCGAATCCTCTGTGATGATCAAGAACTGAAATTTCATTGGCCCCATTTCATAAAACTTGTTATCAATAACAAGTTGCAATAACTGTTATAAGTTACTGAAATCCTTGCATATGATTGGCTGAGAGCAAATTTGCCATAGAAATGTGGCAGTTGTTACTGACAACAAGTTTTATTAAACGGGGCCAAGAATTCCATACCACTGTCACAAGGGGCGGACTTGGAATTGGGGAATTTCGATGTGATGGGGCGTCTACCTTATAAAACAGGCCCTCAAGTGTAATCGAGTGGTCCATTTTAGTAAAACTCCTCAAGGATATTCCGCCAGTGATTGTTATTAGCATTATTACCAATAAGCCTATTGACATCAAATTGGTGAAAAAATTTTTATCCTTCAAAATGCTCTTTCAACAGCGTGGGAGCACTGTGGTATAGTGGTGAAGAGTGTGGGAGCACTGATATGGTGGTGAAGAGTGTAGGAGCACTATAGTGATGAAGAGTGTGAGAGCACTGTGGTATAGTTGTGAAGAGTGAGTGTAGGAGCACTGTGGTATAGTGGTGAAGAGTGTGGGAGCACTGATATAGTGGTGAAGAGTGTAGGAGCACTATAGTAATGAAGAGTGTGAGAACACTGTGGTATAGTGGTGAAGAGTGTGGGAACACTGTGGGATAGTGGTGAAGAGTGTCGGAGCACTGTGGTATAGTGATGAAGAGTGTGGGAGTACTGAGGTATAGTGGTGAAGAGTGTCGGAGCACTGTGGTATAGTGGTGAAGAGTGTAGGAGCACTTTGGTATAGTGGTGAAGAGTGTGGGAGCACTGTGGTATAGTGGTGAAGAGTGTGAGAGCACTGTGGTATAGTGGTGAAGAGTGTGGGAGCACTGTGGTATAGTGGTGAAGAGTGTGGTAGCATTGTGGTATAGTGGTATAGTAGTGAAGAGTGTAGGAGCACTGTGGTATAGTGGTGAAGAGTGTGGGAGCACTGTGGTATAGTGATGAAGAGTGTGGTAGCACTGTGGTATAGTGGTATAGTGGTGAAGAGTGTGAGAATACTGTGGTATAGTGGTGATGAGTGTGGGAACACTGTGGTATAGTGGTAAAGAGTGTCGGAGCACTGTGGTATAGTGATGAAGAGTGTGGGAGCACTGAGGTATAGTGGTGAAGAGTGTCGGAGCACTGTGGTATAGTGGTGAAGAGTGTAGGAGCACTTTGGTATAGTGGTGGAGAGTGTGGGAGCACTGAGGTATAGTGGTGAAGAGTGTGAGAGCACTGTGGTATAGTGGTGAAGAGTGTGGGAGCACTGTGGTATAGTGGTGAAGAGTGTGAGAGCACTGTGGTATAGTGATGAAGAGTGTGGGAGCACTGTGGTATAGTGATGAAGAGTGTGGTAGCACTGTGGTGTAGTGGTTTAGTGGTGAAGAGTATGAGAGCACTGTGGTATAGTGGTGAAGAGTGTAGGAGCACTGTGGTATAGTGGTGAAGAGTGTGAGAGCACTGTGGTATAGTGGTGAAGAGTGTGGTAGCAGTGTGGTATAGTGGTGAAGAGTGTCGGAGCATTGTGGTATAGTGATGAAGAGTGTGGGAGCACTGAGGTATAGTGGTGAAAAGTGTAGGAGCACTGTGGTTTAGTGGTGAAGAGTGTGAGAGCACTGTGGTATAGTGATGAAGAGTGTGGTAGCACTGTGGTATAGTGGTATAGTGGTGAAGAGTGTAGGAGCACTGTGGTATATTGGTGAAGAGTGTAGGAGCACTGTGGTATAGTGGTGAAGAGTGTGAGAGCACTGTGGTATAGTGGTGAAGAGTGTGGTAGCAGTGTGGTATAGTGGTGAAGAGTGTCGGAGCACTGTGGTATAGTGATGAAGAGTGTGGGAGCACTGAGGTATAGTGGTGAAGAGTGTAGGAGCACTGTGGTTTAGTGGTGAAGAGTGTGAGAGCACTGTGGTATAGTGATGAAGAGTGTGGTAGCACTGTGGTATAGTGGTATAGTGGTGAAGAGTGTAGGAGCACTGTGGTATATTGGTGAAGAGTGTAGGAGCACTGTGGTATAGTGGTGAAGAGTGTGAGAGCACTGTGGTATAGTGGTGAAGAGTGTGGTAGCAGTGTGGTATAGTGGTGAAGAGTGTCGGAGCACTGTGGTATAGTGATGAAGAGTGTGGGAGCACTGAGGTATAGTGGTGAAGAGTGTAGGAGCACTGTGGTTTAGTGGTGAAGAGTGTGAGAGCACTGTGGTATAGTGGTGAAGAGTGTGGTAGCAGTGTGGTATAGTGGTATAGTGGTGAAGAGTGTGAGAGCACTGTGGTATAGTGGTGAAGAGTGTAGGAGCACTGTGGTATAACGGTGAAGAGTGCGGGAGCACTGTGGTATAGTGGTGAAGAGTGTGAAAGCCAAAGACGTTTTAAATATATAGCTAGACAGAAAGCAGCACACGCGGAAAGCATTACGCCTATGGGGTTAAGCCCCGCCCAGCTTTCGTCCATTAGAAGCCGAAAATAAGCCCTTCTAAATATTCATGAACCGAAATAAGCACCTTTGATTGGATTATAGCCTCATGAATATGTATTTATTCGATAATATCGTTCTCGAAATATGGTTATTCATTTGACCTTATTACGTCACAATTATGCAAATTCATGCATGACGTGCTTACTCGCACAAAGTTAGAGGTTTCTACTTCACAGAGAAAACGTGAGTACCACTGCAATTATGATTTAAATATAAGAAATTTGACCATTTGTTTCAAAATAATTGGCTATTCTTCTTAATCTACAATAATTTCTTTACAATTTGAAGTAATTGCTAACAGCTGTTTCCGGAAGAGCTAGAAACATTGTACTCTCGAACTTACAGTTTGGTTTTCATCGTCATGAGCTAGATTGACCGCGGGTACCGTTCTCGCACCATGTACTCGAGGTAGCTCCCCCGGGCTAATGCTGGGGGCTATCTATGATAATTCTATGGTGTTCACGTGGATATCTAAGATTGTTCAAATCAGAACTTTGGCGTCATGAAAAATCAAATTCAGACCTCAGAGATGCCAAGTTCCCCCCAATTTTATGAGTGAGATTTTCATGACTCGGCGTCTCGGCGAGGGAGCGAAGCGACCGAGCGGGGGGAGGGTGTGGGAGCTTTTTCAATTTTTAGCTCTTAATGGTGCGATCTGGTGCATACTTAAGTGACTATTTTGAAAGACAAAAGGTAAAAATACCTTCAATTGCAACTATCACTTAATCTTTTGAGCTATGCTCCTTATTATAGGGTAGACGGCGTGCGAAGGCGGGCGGCCAGTGCGTATAATCTAGCGAATAATGCTACTTTTTTTTTTTTTTCTGTCGGGTCCCGATGCGTGAGAAAAATGGGTGTCATGCGTGAGATCGTGAGACGGACCCTGAATGCGTGAGTCTCACGCACAATGCGTGAGACTTGGTAGCTCTGAGACCTAGATTAGACAACAGGATTTTTGCGAGTGAACACTCCGGCAGAATTTATTAGATTATTACTAACGCTAGACCGCTAGTGTGTGTAGACTAGATCTAACGTGTTAGATCTAAATCAATAATGTTATTTGGACCCGCTGAACAGTGACACTGCATTGCGGACTGGAGAGCACACAATGAACACACTGTATACGTCGACGGCCCCGGTTGATTTTGCTAGTGTCTTTAACTCTTGTAAGCCTTTAACATTAGTCTAGGTCTTACTATCCACATTCATCAGTTTACAAGATCTAACGTTAACAGTTATCAGAAATTCTGTTAACAAATCTAAAGTAGATCTGGACACACTTGTATAGGTCTACTTGGAAGTTGGATCTAGTTGACTCTGTTATTTATTTTCATTTATGCACATTACCATGTCCGTAAACAAATTTTGTGTACTTTTTATACATGACAATAAATTATCTTGAAATCTTGAAATCTTGTTCAACCTCTCAGTCTCACCCCACCTCTTCTGAAGATAGAAAATGTTGCTGACTGCAGTTTGAAGTAACTATCAAATATTATTACATGGTAAATAATGCAATCTGCTTGGTTGTAATAATGTTTTTGTTTGTGTTTTGTCTTTGTTTTTTGTTCCCACAGATGGAAATATTGGAACTGGAAGGCTGGAAGAATTCGACTGATGAACATCACTGCATCATGTAATACATGTATAGTTCCCAGGTGAAGCAGAGAATCCTCTGAAGTGACAGGTAACAACAAAAATTTTCCAGAACACTTTTCTTTCTTATTCACTTTATGATGATTAAAGTAATGAATTTGAGGGCATTCCGGTAGAGCGTAGACGGTAATTATTTAGGCTAACGATTCCGGTTGATGCTTTTGCCATTTTGTTGCTCTTGTAAACTCCAAACATTTGAAGTTGAAACAATTATTGTATGACCATTAGTCTATGTCTAACTGTTGAATCTACCTAAGAATGACTACATTCTTCAGTTGAAAAGTTGAGCTAAAACAGTTAAACCTCTGGAAGTCTCTTAAAATCTTGAGTAGATCTAGATCTGGACAAACTGTCACTTAGCCCTCTCTCCCTACTCCCTTCTGAACATACATGTAGACAGAAGATTCTACTGTGTGGATGCTATTCCATGTATTTGATTTATTCAGTTTTATTCTTAGTTTTTGTAATCATTTTTATTCATTTTTTTTTTTGGGGGGGGGCTATTCAGACACTTGTTTAATACATGTATGGTTTCTTTGTAGTCTGGTTAATGGCAGTTTACAATAGTCCTCTTATATTTTGGTGGCAGAACTAAAACATTTCATGGGGGTGGATTACAGGCATATTATGTAAATGTTTGTAACTCCATGGTAAGCTTTTCTATTTCTACATGAAGGAAATCTAAAATTTTGGATGCATTTCTATGCAAGTATCTCAGTCAGAAATGCATTACAACTTGGTACAGTGATATTGATTTTTAAATTTATTTTATTTTTATTTTATTTATTTATTTATTTATTGTTCACACAGTTAGATATTGGAAGGCTGGAAGAATTCTACTGATGAATGTCACAACATGTCCACTACATGTCACTACAAGTCCAGGATGAAGCAGAAAGTCCTGTAAAGTGACAGGTAACAACTAACAACTAACTTTTCCAGGAGACTCGTAACACAAATTCATACCTCTAACTATATATTGTAAAGTATGTTTCATTGCACATGTAAATATTTTCCTTCTCCCATGTTCCTCCATAACAAAATTTGTCTGTGTTGACAAAACTTGACATAGGGGAGACTTCACAGAAATCCTTTGTACAGGAGAGAGACACCTAATGCACATCAATAGACAACATTTATTGCCAAATGTAGATAGTGTGTAAACAGGTTGGCACACTAATTTTTCATTGTATGGGTTCTGAATTGAAACTGAAAAATTTCATTTGTTAATTTTAGTTATGAATGCAAATTTTTATCTAGATTTAAACTCCCATGTGCCTTTCGCTATCGTGTAGACTAATGTCAATTTATATCAGTGCTCCCCAATTTCAAAGCATTCATGTGTATGAAGGTTATCTCATCTAAACATAATTATGCAGTAGGTTATTTAGCTTATGTAGAGACCCTATTCAGTCGTATTTTTAAAATTTCCTTTTAATTTAGCATGATGCCATAGCAGATGATTGATGCAGACTGGAATTGACAAATCCTGAGAGGAACTTACGAGATGTATGACTTGAACATTTGAGAGTAAGTTTGCTGCTATAAGTAACCAGTCCCCTTAACCATCATTGACCACATTAGGTGTAAGCAGTCTTAGATGTGATTTACTGTCATAGATGAGATTTTCTAGTTTACCGAAGTACTTTAATTGGTTTCATAGAGTGGTCTACAAAATAAATGTATTTAGGCCTACATTTACTAGATTTCAGTAACATTACATCATGCAGTACATAATCTGACCCGTCCAATGTTGTTTGTGACTCGAAGTCCCTTTCATTACCAAGCATTACTAAATTACCGTATGAGCATTAGTTTACTTCAGAAGTATTTTTCATTTTATATCTTGTCTGCATCATGTATGCTCCAGTTGGGCTATCAGAAACATGAAATTCTAAAATGTCTGTAGGATAAAATATGTGTAGCTGGATTTCTTCACTTGCACACTCCTACCGTGTGCATTTTAGTCCTTCTTGCAGGTGTCTAAATGTTGTGTGACTAATGCTTATTAAATGCATCTGATATATATTTATTATGTTTGTGGGATTTTTTCTCCACAGAGTTCTGGATTATGACTTTGGCTCATCCTTCCTGTCACCTAGACTACAGCCTTGACGGTGACTGCAGATGACATCTACTCCCTGATAATGCTTTCTTCATATAGTAGCAAAGATTTTTTCAAAGAGATGATGTTAAGATATAATTTATCACTAAATGTCCCATTGAATATCACATTAAATGAAAGCTACAGAGTAAATATTTGGGGATTTCTTGTTTTTTTAAATGATTAATGTCAACTCATCTTGCATGAGTTATATGTGTACATAATTAAAAGGACACAATGTCAACTGCCATCTCAAATTTAGAACTGAGAAGAAAGGCTTTTACTTTATATTTGCTTTATAGGAATCTAAATCAAAGAATGTAGGAATTCATTAACCCCTAGACTTCTATGAAGATTGGCAAGATGCCTGCAAATTTTACATCGAGGTAACTTCAGTTTTGTATGTTTGAAGTTAAAATGTGTTGAATCATTAAATTATTATTCTAATTAAATGTTTACTATCCACAAATGACTGAATGGCCTATCTTTATTTTAGACCCCCTGGGGTCCTGGAGGGGGGCGGGGGCAAGAATTTGTTCAGTTTTTAGGAAACATGCAAGCGAGGGAACAAAGTAACTAAGTGGGAGCTTTTGCATTTTTAGAATTGAAATGGAATGATCTGGGTGTAATTTAGGGCATTCCCCCCCCCCCCAAAAAAAAAAATGTAAGAAAGAGATAGAAGGGGGTTGATTTTTTTTTTTTTTTTTTTTTTTGGGGGGGGGGGGCAACTGCCCCCTATTTGCGTACGGCCATGAGGGTAAACCGAGACTGTGAAGGCTTGAGAAGGTGAAAAGATAGAAGTGATGTGTTAAATTTAAATTGCTCTAGCAAAGCTCCAAGAGAAAGAAAGTGAACAACTGTGCCGAGTAAAAAAGAGTGGATATCTTGAAAAGAAGTATTTTTGATAGTAAAATCGGTGGATGAGTGGAGACTGAAGGGTATGAGAGCAGAAATGGACTTGTAAAAAGTGCAGGAAATGGGGCAATGTGTGATCATTATTTCTTTAGTTCTATGATTGTTTCCCTTCCTCTTCTACTTGATTATTATCATCACCAGATCAGTTTCCCCCTTTTATTCTCTCTTCTTGGAGCTATCTTTCCCCTTCTCTCCACAATCAGAGTGCCTTCATAATCTTTTCCCACCTCCCAGATTAGCCGGTGAAAGGAGTAGTGCAATAGAGAGTGAACAAAAAATAAATAAATAAATAAATGGATGCTTGGATTTGGTAATGAATGAAAGTGAATTTCAAAATTAAATCTGTGTACACAACATGGCAGAAAGCGGACAAAATAAACAATCTCTCATTCTACCCTTCACAATGGTTCTGGTAGTCAAAAGAACATCCCTTCACAGCTATTATGTTTAATCATGTAGTTCCAGGTGAATATGCATGTGGCACCTGTTCCACATATTTTAGACAATAGCAGTGAAGGGATGTTCTTTTGACTACCAGAACCATTGTGAAGGGTAGAATGAGGGGTTTTTTATTTTGTCCGCTTTCTTTGTCCGTCATGTTCATAGTGACAGTTACAAAGAAATTATAACAGGTTATTCTTTTGAGGGTTCAGATAAAAAAATAGATTAATCAATTAGGGGATGCTTGCATTTGATAATGAATGAAAGTGAATTTCAAAATTAAATCTGTGCACACAAAGACTGAAGTACAGTTACAAAGAAATTATAACAGATAGGTTATTTTCATTTGAGGGTTCAGATAAAAAGAAATAGATTAATTAATTAGGGGATGCTTGCATTTGATCATGAATGAAAGTAAATTTCAAAATCAAATCTGTGTACACAAAGACTGAAGTACAGTTAGAAAGAAATTATAACAGATAGGTTATTCATTTGAGGGTTCAGATAAAAAATAGATTAATTAATTAGGGGATGCTTGCATTTGATAATGAATGAAAGTGAATTTTAAAATTAAATCTGTGTACACAAAGACTGAAGTACAGTTAGAAAGAAATTATAACAGATAGGTTATTCATTTGAGGGTTCAGGCCTTCATTTATTTATTTATTTTTTTTTAAAGAAGGATCCAACCAACTATTGTAGAAGCCACCAATCAAAAATTCATCGACTCGAAGATATGATACATACCCAGTCTGAGTCATGTGTTAAGTAAACAAGAAATGAGAAAGGTTTCCGTATAATAGATTGGAGGCTCCGCCCCTTACTTATATTTTTTGTGATCGATAACCAGTTTGAGTGCGTTGGCTGGCGCATCAGAAATGGCCGAAGTTGATTTGCTACATCCCTTGCGCGGCCAGCGCGCAACGTGTGAATAAAATTACAATAAATGCATATATTACGCGATTTGACCTTTCCTCTCGCGCTGATGTCTGCATTGTTTCGCATCGCGTACTATTTGTCATGTGGGTACGCTGTGTGAAGGGGAGCATCTCACAAAATGCATAATTCATGACAGCTCATGAATTATTTAGAAGGGCTTATTTCGGCTTCTAATGGACGAAAGGTAATGGCGGAGCTTAGGGGGCTTGGTGAAAGCACTATGGTATAGTGGTGAAGAGTGCGGGAGTACTGTGGTATAGTGGTGAAGAGTGTAGGAGCACTGTGGTATAACGGTGAAGAGTGCGGGAGCACTGTGGTATAGTGGTGAAGAGTGTGAAAGCACTGTGGTATAGTGGTGAAGAGTGCGGGAGTACTGTGGTATAGTGGTGGAGAGTGTGGGAGCACTGTGGTATAGTGGTGAAGAGTGTGAGAGCACTGTGGTATAGTGGTGAAGAGTGCGGGAGCACGGTGGTATAGTGGTATAGTGGTGAAGAGTGTGGGAGCACTGTGGTATAGTGGTATAGTGGTGAAGAGTGTAGGAGCACTGTGGTATATTGGTGAAGAGTGTAGGAGCACTGTGGTATAGTGGTGAAGAGTGTGAGAGCACTGTGGTATAGTGGTGAAGAGTGTGGTAGCAGTGTGGTATAGTGGTATAGTGGTGAAGAGTGTGAGAGCACTGTGGTATAGTGGTGAAGAGTGTAGGAGCACTGTGGTATAACGGTGAAGAGTGCGGGAGCACTGTGGTATAGTGGTGAAGAGTGTGAAAGCACTGTGGTATAGTGGTGAAGAGTGCGGGAGTACTGTGGTATAGTGGTGAAGAGTGTAGGAGCACTGTGGTATAACGGTGAAGAGTGCGGGAGCACTGTGGTATAGTGGTGAAGAGTGTGAAAGCACTGTGGTATAGTGGTGAAGAGTGCGGGAGTACTGTGGTATAGTGGTGGAGAGTGTGGGAGCACTGTGGTATAGTGGTGAAGAGTGTGAGAGCACTGTGGTATAGTGGTGAAGAGTGCGGGAGCACGGTGGTATAGTGGTATAGTGGTGAAGAGTGTGGGAGCACTGTGGTATAGTGGTGAAGTTCAATTCTAGTTCAAGTTCAGGTTTTATTTCAAATAGAACACAAGACATAAAATATTCCTTTTCTTTTTTTAAACAGAGTGGTATAGTGGTATAGTATAGTGGTGAAGAGTGTAGGAGCACTGTGGTATAGTGGTGAAGAGTGCGGAGCACTGTGGTATAGTGGTGAAGAGTGTGGAAGCACTGTGGTATAGTGGTGAAGAGTGTGAGAGCACTGTGGTATAGTGGTGAAGAGTGTGGTAGCAGTGTGGTATAGTGCTGAAGAGTGCCGGAGCACTGTGGTATAGTGATGAAGAGTGTGGGAGCACTGAGGTATAGTGGTGAAGAGTGTAGGAGCACTGTGGTTTAGTGGTGAAGAGTGAGAGCACTGTGGTATAGTGATGAAGAGTGTGGTAGCACTGTGGTATAGTGGTATAGTGGTGAAGAGTGTAGGAGCACTGTGGTATATTGGTGAAGAGTGTAGGAGCACTGTGGTATAGTGGTGAAGAGTGTGAGAGCACTGTGGTATAGTGGTGAAGAGTGTGGTAGCAGTGTGGTATAGTGGTGAAGAGTGTCGGAGCACTGTGGTATAGTGATGAAGAGTGTGGGAGCACTGTGGTATAGTGGTGAAGAGTGTAGGAGCACTGTGGTTTAGTGGTGAAGAGTGTGAGAGCACTGTGGTATAGTGATGAAAAGTGTGGTAGCACTGTGGTATAGTGGTATAGTGGTGAAGAGTGTAGGAGCACTGTGGTATAGTGGTGAAGAGTGTAGGAGCACTGTGGTATAGTGGTGAAGAATGTGAGAGCACTGTGGTATAGTGGTGAAGAGTGTGGTAGCAGTGTGGTATAGTGGTATAGTGGTGAAGAGTGTGAGAGCACTGTGGTATAGTGGTGAAGAGTGTGGAAGCACTGTTTTATAGTGATGAAGAGTGCAGGAGCACTTTGGTATAGTGGTGGAGAGTGTAGGAGCACTGTGGTATAACGGTGAAGAGTGCGGGAGCACTGTGGTATAGTGGTGAAGAGTGTGAAAGCACTGTGGTATAGTGGTGAAGAGTGCGGGAGTACTGTGGTATAGTGGTGGAGAGTGTGGGAGCACTGTGGTATAGTGGTGAAGAGTGTGGGAGCACTGTGGTATAGTGGTATAGTGGTGAAGAGTGTGAGAGCACTGTGGTATAGTGGTGAAGAGTGTGGGAGCACTGTTTTATAGTGATGAAGAGTGCAGGAGCACTTTGGTATAGTGGTGAAGAGTGTAGGAGCACTGTGGTATAACGGTGAAGACTGCGGGAGCACTGTGGTATAGTGGTGAAGAGTGTGAAAGCACTGTGGTATAGTGGTGAAGAGTGCGGGAGTACTGTGGTATAGTGGTGGAGAGTGTGGGAGTACTGTGGTATAGTGGTGAAGAGTGTGGGAGCACTGTGGTATAGTGGTGAAGTTCAGTTCTAGTTCAAGTTCAGGTTTTATTTCAAATAGAACACAAGACATAAAATATTCCTTTTCTTTTTTTAAACAGAGTGGTATAGTGGTGAAGAGTGCGGGAGTACTGTGGTATAGTGGTGGAGAGTGTGGGAGCACTGTGGTATAGTGGTGAAGAGTGTGGTAGCAGTGTGGTATAGTGGTATAGTGGTGAAGAGTGTGGGAGCACTGTGGTATAGTGGTGAAGAGTGTGGGAGCACTGTTTTATAGTGATGAAGAGTGCAGGAGCACTTTGGTATAGTGGTGAAGAGTGTAGGAGCACTGTGGTATAACGGTGAAGAGTGCGGGAGCACTGTGGTATAGTGGTGAAGAGTGTGAAAGCACTGTGGTATAGTGGTGAAGAGTGCGGGAGTACTGTGGTATAGTGGTGGAGAGTGTGGGAGCACTGTGGTATAGTGGTGAAGAGCGTGGGAGCACTGTGGTATAGTGGTGAAGAGTGTGGGAGCACTGTGGTATAGTGGTGAAGAGTGTGAGAGCACTGTGGTATAGTGGTGAAGAGTGCAGGAGCACTGTGGTATAGTGGTGAATAATGTGGGAGCACTGTGGTATAGTGGTGAAGAGTGTGAGAGCAATGTCGTGTAGTGGTGAAGAGTGTGAGAGCACTGTGATATAGTGGTGAAGAGTGCGGGAGCATTGTGGTATAGTGGTAGAGTGGTGAAGAGTGTGAGAGCACTGTGGTATAGTGGTGAAGTTTAGTTCTAGTTCAAGTTCAGGTTTTATTTCCAACACAAGACATAAAATATTTCTTTTCTTTTTTTAAACAGAGTGGTATAGTGGTATAGTATAGTGGTGAAGAGTGCAGGAGCACTGTTTTATAGTGATGAAGAGTGCAGGAGCACTTTGGTATAGTGGTGAAGAGTGTAGGAGCACTGTGGTATAACGGTGAAGAGTGCGGGAGCACTGTGGTATAGTGGTGAAGAGTGTGAAAGCACTGTGGTATAGTGGAGTGCGGGAGTACTGTGGTATAGTGGTGGAGAGTGTGGGAGCACTGTGGTATAGTGGTGAAGAGTGTGGGAGCACTGTGGTATAGTGGTGAAGTTCAGTTCTAGTTCAAGTTCAGGTTTTATTTCAAATAGAGCACAAGACATAAAATATTCCTTTTCTTTTTTTAAACAGAGTGGTATAGTGGTATAGTATAGTGGTGAAGAGTGTAGGAGCACTGTGGTATAGTGGTGAAGAGTGCGGAGCACTATGGTATAGTGGTGAAGAGTGTGGAAGCACTGTGGTATAGTGGTGAAGAGTGTGAGAGCACTGTGTATAGTGGTGAAGAGTGCGGGAGCACTGTGGTATAGTGGTGGAGAGTGTGGGAGCACTGTGGTATAGTGGTGAAGAGTGTGGTAGCAGTGTGGTATAGTGGTATAGTGGTGAAGAGTGTGAGAGTACTGTGGTATAGTGGTGGAGAGTGTGGGAGCACTGTGGTATAGTGGTGAAGAGTGTGGTAGCAGTGTGGTATAGTGGTATAGTGGTGAAGAGTGTGAGAGCACTGTGGTATAGTGGTGAAGAGTGTGGGAGCACTGTTTTATAGTGATGAAGAGTGCAGGAGCACTTTGGTATAGTGGTGAAGAGTGTAGGAGCACTGTGGTATAACGGTGAAGAGTGCGGGAGCACTGTGGTATAGTGGTGAAGAGTGTGAAAGCACTGTGGTATAGTGGTGAAGAGTGCGGGAGTACTGTGGTATAGTGGTGGAGAGTGTGGGAGCACTGTGGTATAGTGGTGAAGAGCGTGGGAGCACTGTGGTATAGTGGTGAAGAGTGTGGGAGCACTGTGGTATAGTGGTGAAGAGTGTGAGAGCACTGTGGTATAGTGGTGAAGAGTGCAGGAGCACTGTGGTATAGTGGTGAAGAATGTGGGAGCACTGTGGTATAGTGGTGAAGAGTGTGAGAGCAATGTCGTGTAGTGGTGAAGAGTGTGAGAGCACTGTGATATAGTGGTGAAGAGTGCGGGAGCATTGTGGTATAGTGGTAGAGTGGTGAAGAGTGTGGGAGCACTGTGGTATAGTGGTGAAGTTTAGTTCTAGTTCAAGTTCAGGTTTTATTTCCAACACAAGACATAAAATATTTCTTTTCTTTTTTTAAACAGAGTGGTATAGTGGTATAGTATAGTGGTGAAGAGTGCAGGAGCACTGTTTTATAGTGATGAAGAGTGCAGGAGCACTTTGGTATAGTGGTGAAGAGTGTAGGAGCACTGTGGTATAACGGTGAAGAGTGCGGGAGCACTGTGGTATAGTGGTGAAGAGTGTGAAAGCACTGTGGTATAGTGGAGTGCGGGAGTACTGTGGTATAGTGGTGGAGAGTGTGGGAGCACTGTGGTATAGTGGTGAAGAGTGTGGGAGCACTGTGGTATAGTGGTGAAGTTCAGTTCTAGTTCAAGTTCAGGTTTTATTTCAAATAGAGCACAAGACATAAAATATTCCTTTTCTTTTTTTAAACAGAGTGGTATAGTGGTATAGTATAGTGGTGAAGAGTGTAGGAGCACTGTGGTATAGTGGTGAAGAGTGCGGAGCACTATGGTATAGTGGTGAAGAGTGTGGAAGCACTGTGGTATAGTGGTGAAGAGTGTGAGAGCACTGTGTATAGTGGTGAAGAGTGCGGGAGCACTGTGGTATAGTGGTAGAGTGGTGAAGAGTGTGGGAGCACTGTGGTATAGTGGTGAAGTTTAGTTCTAGTTCAAGTTCAGGTTTTATTTCCAATAGAACACAAGACATAAAATATTTCTTTTCTTTTTTTAAACAGAGTGGTATAGTGGTATAGTATAGTGGTGAAGAGTGCAGGAGCACTGTGGTATAGTGGTGAAGAGCGTGGGAGCACTGTGGTATAGTGGTGAAGAGTGTGGGAGCACTGTGGTATAGTGGTGAAGAGTGTGGAGAGCACTGTGGTATAGTGGTGAAGAGTGCAGGAGCACTGTGGTATAGTGGTGAAGAATGTGGGAGCACTGTGGTATAGTGGTGAAGAGTGTGAGAGCAATGTCGTGTAGTGGTGAAGAGTGTGAGAGCACTGTGATATAGTGGTGAAAAGTGCGGGAGCATTGTGGTATAGTGGTAGAGTGGTGAAGAGTGTGGGAGCACTGTGGTATAGTGGTGAAGTTTAGTTCTAGTTCAAGTTCAGGTTTTATTTCCAACACAAGACATAAAATATTTCTTTTCTTTTTTTAAACAGAGTGGTATAGTGGTATAGTATAGTGGTGAAGAGTGCAGGAGCACTGTTTTATAGTGATGAAGAGTGCAGGAGCACTTTGGTATAGTGGTGAAGAGTGTAGGAGCACTGTGGTATAACGGTGAAGAGTGCGGGAGCACTGTGGTATAGTGGTGAAGAGTGTGAAAGCACTGTGGTATAGTGGTGAAGAGTGCGGGAGTACTGTGGTATAGTGGTGGAGAGTGTGGGAGCACTGTGGTATAGTGGTGAAGAGTGTGGGAGCACTGTGGTATAGTGGTGAAGTTCAGTTCTAGTTCAAGTTCAGGTTTTATTTCAAATAGAACACAAGACATAAAATATTCCTTTTCTTTTTTTAAACAGAGTGGTATAGTGGTATAGTATAGTGGTGAAGAGTGTAGGAGCACTGTGGTATAGTGGTGAAGAGTGCAGCGCACTATGGTATAGTGGTGAAGAGTGTGGAAGCACTGTGGTATAGTGGTGAAGAGTGTGAGAGCACTGTGTATAGTGGTGAAGAGTGCGGGAGCACTGTGGTATAGTGGTAGAGTGGTGAAGAGTGTGGGAGCACTGTGGTATAGTGGTGAAGTTAAGTTCTAGTTCAAGTTCAGGTTTTATTTCCAATAGAACACAAGACATAAAATATTTCTTTTCTTTTTTTAAACAGAGTGGTATAGTGGTATAGTATAGTGGTGAAGAGTGCAGGAGCACTGTGGTATAGTGGTGAAGAGCGTGGGAGCACTGTGGTATAGTGGTGAAGAGTGTGGGAGCACTGTGGTATAGTGGTGAAGAGTGTGAGAGCACTGTGGTATAGTGGTGAAGAGTGCAGGAGCACTGTGGTATAGTGGTGAAGAATGTGGGAGCACTGTGGTATAGTGGTGAAGAGTGTGAGAGCAATGTCGTGTAGTGGTGAAGAGTGTGAGAGCACTGTGATATAGTGGTGAAGAGTGCGGGAGCATTGTGGTATAGTGGTAGAGTGGTGAAGAGTGTGGGAGCACTGTGGTATAGTGGTGAAGTTTAGTTCTAGTTCAAGTTCAGGTTTTATTTCCAATAGAACACAAGACATAAAATATTTCTTTTCTTCTTTTAAACAGAGTGGTATAGTGGTATAGTATAGTGGTGAAGAGTGCAGGAGCACTGTGGTATAGTGGTGAAGAGTGTGGGAGCACTGTGGTATAGTGGTGAAGTGTGTAGGAGCACTGTGGTATAGTGGTGAAGAGTGTGGGAGCACTGATATAGTGGTGAAGAGTGTAGGAGCACTATAGTGGTGAAGAGTGTGAGAGCACTGTGGTATAGTGGTGAAGAGTGTGGGAGCACTGATATAGTGGTGAAGAGTGTAGGAGCACTATAGTGGTGAAGAGTGTGAGAGCACTGTGGTATAGTGGTGAAGAGTGAGTGTAGGAGCACTGTGGTAAAGTGGTGAAGAGTGTGGGAGCAATGATATAGTGGTGAAGAGTGTAGGAGCACTATAGTGGTGAAGAGTATGAGAGCACTGTGGTATAGTGGTGAAGAGTGTAGGAGCACTGTGGTATAGTGGTGAAGAGTGAGTGTAGGAGCACTGTGGTATAGTGGTGAAGAGTGTGGAAGCACTGTGGTATAGTGGTGAAGAGTGTGAGAGCACTGTGTCTATAGTCGTGAAGAGTGAGTGTAGGAGCATTGTGGTATAGTGGTGAAGAGTTTGGGAGCATGGCGGTGTTGTCATATTATTGAATTTCATAATCTTATATCATAACTTGCAGATATATCTACAATACTGGACTAAGAGAAATTATTAGAGGAGACTTCGCAAATCTGACTGAACTGAGAATTATGTAAGTGTATGATTATATAAGTTACTCGGTTCCTCTGAAAGTGATACGCACAACTTTAAAAACATTTACAATAATTTTGTGCTTCATGCACTAATGAAAGTTGATGGTCTTACTAGTAAGAGCACACCTCCCGCACGCTGTGATTCAGAACTTTAATGTTAAACAGGGGCGTCAATCCATTTAATATTTGGGAGGGGCACTCAAAAAAAGGTCCTCACTTTTGGGGGGAGGACATAAACAAAAAAATTGCTGACAAAAATAAGTCCTTAGCTTAAATTTTAGGGAGGCATATCCTATTTTGTCGCCACCCTGTCCCTCCCTCGATTGACATCCATCATGCCCATGATCTAAGGGTCTGTCTTAAAATTCGTAATAGAGTAACTGATTATTAGAAATCGGCAATTATTATCAAGACTGCCCAATCAGCATGTTTCTTTTTAAGTTAATTAATTAGTCTGTGCAACAGTAAGCTGAGAAATCAATCAGGTTAACATTATTATCGAGCCCTTGCCTTATCAAGACTGTCTTCAATTTTTCGCGGTCAATTTTGCGGCAAACGAATTTGTTTGCGTGTTTGTCCACTAAAAACGCATAAACACGTCTTTAATTTGGTTATAATAAGATAAATTTGAAAGTTCCTATAATCATCTTTAAATTTAATGTTAGTATTAAGAATAGACCATTTTTTGTTAGCTAACCTAAATAGATTCTTTATATGATATTCATTTCATAGTTTTACTTGACATTGATCATAATGGCAGTGTTGTGTATTGTTTTCTGTCAGGTTCCAGAAAAGTAGAATCTTTTATTATCATGCAAACTATGAAAGAGCTGTTCCGTAATTTTCATTCTAAAAATGTTTTTCTCATCGATTTTGCAGGCGTCTGTCCTACAATGACATAGCTCGGATCGAGGATTTCAGTTTCGGTGATTTGAGCAAGTTGACAACATTGTAAGTAATGTATTCTTTACCGTGCAGTGTATTCTTTTTACCAAATGATAACATTTTAGTTGTCATTGGTGATCGACAAGATTAGTTGATATAATTTTTGTTGTCCAGTGCATTTACGGCCTTTGCTGTTTTGTCACTTGGTTTTATTTTTCGTTTTTGTCTCGCCTGCGTAGCGGAGCTAGACATAGGTATCACTATTTCCGGTGTCGGCGTAGGCGTCGTCGTCGGCGTCGTCGGCGGCGTCGGCGTCGTCGTCAACAATTGTGTTGTACACCCAATAACTTTCTATAGCTTTAAGGTGGGATCACCAAATTCATACCAGAGGTCCATCTCTTGAAGGCGCAGGTCAAGTTCGAATATGAGTCGAATTTGAATAAGGTCAAAGGTCAAAGGTCAATGAACTTTCCATGACTGGCACTGTGCTATATTGTACACACAATAACTTTTCATACCTTCGAGGTAGGATTGCCAAATTCATACAAGAGGTCCATCTCTTGAAGGTGCAGGTCAAGTTCGAATGTGAGTTGAATTTGATTAAGGTCAAAGGTCAAAGGTCAATGAACTTTCCATGACTGGCACTGTGCTGTGTTGTACACACAATAACTTTCTATAGCTTCGAGGTGGGATCACCAAATTTATACCAGAGGTACATCTCTTGAAGGCACAGGTCAAGTTTGAGTATGAGTTGAATTTGAATAAGGTCAGAGGTCAAAGGTCAATGAACTTTCCATGACTGGCACTGTGCTATGTTGTACACACAATAACTTTCTATACCTTCGAGGTAGGATTGCCAAATTCATATGAGAGGTCCATCTCTTGAAGGTGCAGGTCAAGTTCGAATGTGAGTTGAATTTGATTAAGGTCAAAGGTCAAAGGTCAATGAACTTTTCATAACTGGCACTGTGCTATGTTGTACACCTAATAACTTTCTATAGCTTTGACGTGGAATCACCAAATTCATACCAGAGGTCCATCTCTTGAAGGTGCAGGTCAAGTTTGAATGTGAATTGAATTTGATTAAGGTTAAAGGTCAATGAACTTTCCATGACTGGCACTGTGCTATGATTTACACCACTTTGTTCCTGTAATGACATGAACTTTATAATTTGATACTTTTTAACACTAACATTTTACTTCAGTTCAACAGAGTTCATTCTACAGTTTACTGTATAATAGCAGTGAACTCACTACTCTCTATACCTGAACCAGATTTTGTATTTTACTTGTTACTGTTTTTCATATATTTGTTTTGACATGCAGTCTCTTCATGACTGCAATATGCAGGCGAGACAACGCTTGGCGTTTGCCTTGTTTTTCAAAAACACTGAACGTTTTATTTTTTCCAGCATGAGGTTGAACAGCCATGTGAATGCAACCACAAATATAATTGTAATATACACCTATGATTATAATATCATCCTATTCCGCGGACATGTTGGAAACCATCGCAAAACTGAGTGGGAAAGCAGTCCAAAGCACTAGAAAAATTGAAGCAACAGTTCATCTTGAAAAAAGGTAATACATTACTCAGTTTCAATAGAATGTGAAAGCTCATTTTGTTATTTTCTCCTTCGTTCTCTCTCTCTCTCTCTCTCTTTCTCGTTTTATATTCTACAGGGATTTATCGAACAATATCATCGAATCATTATCGAGTAATACCTTTGCTGGTTTGACGAGTCTGACAGAAATGTGAGTTTAACAGAAGGAAAGGAGGAAAATTATCAATCTTTATACATCGATAATGTGATAATAACGTATCGAAGCTAATGTTTTTTTTTAAATTATGATATTGATAGCGATAGTCAAAATAATAGCTATGATGATGATGATGATGATGATGATAATAATAATAATAATAATGTTAAGAGATATTGCTTCTGTTTTCTCCATTGTCAAACTAACGTTTTGTGCAATCATTATGATCACTCTTTTATATTAATTTTTCACGATATATATTTATATATTAAAATTTTACCTTTTCTTCACCCGTTTGTCTCTGTATAATGGCCGAAAAAATAATTCATAAAAGACTTCATTGATTTTCAACTGCATTATGGTGAATTTCTGAATACAGGGGGAATTTTTTTTTCTTTACAATGCTTGTTTCTCTGAACTATACGTTAAAGTAATTTTGACACATTTTGTATTTTATCCGTTACAGAGACCTGATGTATAACCCCATAGCAGTCTTACCCGAAGGTGTTTTCAGATGGTTCCATTTAGATGAACTGTGAGTAAAACCATCACCCCCAGAAAAATTATATATATATATAATTACCTGATTTGTATATATATATATATATGTGTGTGTGTGTGTGTGTGTGTGTGTATATATATATATATATATATATATATATATATATATATATATATATATATATATAATAAAAAATAAAATGAATAAATAAATAAATAAATTGATTTTTAAACATCAAAACGTTTAAAGCAATGGGATTCAGTGAATCATAACCGGGGAATTCTAAGCAAGGTATCACTTTTTCTTGGAAACGAGCATGCGGTCCTATCGACGTTTCGGTAAGCCTGTTCTTACCGTCCTCAAGAGTGAGAAGGTCCTTTTCAGGAACACACTCGTTTCCAAGAAAGAATACATAGTATACCATGAAGCCTTCTACTGCATGCCATACGTTCTAACACCATGGAAACCTTCAAAGGATATTATCAATTCCATTGCCGATAACCAATATAGAAAATGTTCACACTTTACCGTTGGAAATAATTCTTCCAAAAGTCCTTTAAAGCGAAGCTTGAGTTCTGGGAAAGGCTAAGATTATTTGTGAGCTTTCTCATTCTTCTTACGTCTCTCAATATGAAGAAAGATTCCCTAAAAAAGGACCGGCCTTCTAATGCACTCATTATCATGATTATTAGAAAGAAGACAACAAATAGCTGGATTGTTCGGGCGGATCATGGTCATGTCACCTTTACATTCTTCAAATAACGCTCAAAATACTATATCCGACATTCTAGGGGTTTAAGGTTAAAGAGTTTGAAGAAAATGAAGAATATGATAAGACCAAAACTCGCGGAATTAAATTGCAGTTCGTTTCCATAAAGGCCCTTATTCACGCTGCACGTACGCGTACGTCGAACGGCCTACTACGTAGTCGCCTTCTAATTGAGAGTATATTGAAGCTCGTATATATTGACTATCATAGTATCGTGACACTAAAGACCTAACAGAGAGAGAAAAATGTCCCTTGGTGATTAGTACTCTTTAAAGAGCTCTAATAATCATTTGATTGTCCGCTTCAAAGGAAAGAAAAAACCAGACATTATCACAAAGATTTGACTATGTATGTATTTATCTTTGGTGGTTTTTTTCCATTTCAGAGAACTTCGGTTTCCAGGTACACTCGAACTGGAGCCTGGCTGTTTTCAAGAATTGGATACACTCAAAAATTGTAAGAGAGACCAAACCTGCCATAACCTTAAAACTCGGGTATTGAGAAATGAGTAAATGCTGCCTTGATAAAGAGGAGGCTGTGCCTTTGAATCTTATGAACAGAAACATAGCGTCATGTTAATGCTGTGAATTATTTTCATCATTATCATAATCATCATCATCGTATCATTATCACCATCGTCATCAATATTATCATCATCATCACTATTACCATCATCATCATCATCATCATCATCAATCATCATAACTTTCACCATTGTCATCATCACTTCACTTCGCCATATCACCATCATCATCATCATCATCACCATCATCACCATCATCATAATCATCATCGTCATCATCATCATTATCATCATCACTATTACCATCATCACATCATCATCATCATAATCATCATCGTCATCATCATCATTATCATCATCACTATTACCATCATCATCATCATCATCATAATCATCATCGTCATCATCATCATTATCATCATCACTATTACCATCATCATCATCATCATCATCATAGTCATCATCATCACTTTCACCATTATCATCATCACTACTTCGCCATATCACCATCAGCATCAACCATCACCATCATCACCATCATCCACCATCATCATAATCATCATCGTCATCATCATCATTATCATCATCACTATTACCATCATCATCATCATCATCATCATCACTTTCACCATTATCATCATCACTTCGCCATATCACCATCATCATCACCATCACCATCATCACCATCATCACCATCATCATAATCATCATCGTCATCATCATCATTATCATCATCACTATTACCATCATTATCATCATCACTTTCACCATTATCACCATTACCTACATCATCACTTCGTCATAATCACCATCATCAACATTTAATACATGAATAATCATGCAAGCTTTTAGACCGGTATTCTTGAAAACGTGCTATCGTTGATCCAGGTTGATTAAACCTACTTTATTAAACCCAAACGTAGCGGTGAATGTTTTCCTCCTGTATTAACTGTCATAATCTTGTCATTAATTAATGTACAAAAGGTGATATTACTATGAATTTCTTATTCTTATTTCATTATCAAATCCAGTTAATGTCAAACCCCTTGCGTGATACATTGAGTGCTGTTATGATGACGATGATAATAAAAGTAGTTTGAAGTTTGAAGTTTCTTTATTTTCCAGATAATGCAAGTAACACAATTAAATAAACATTATTCTTGGAATAACAATATTTAAAACAAATTTGCTTACGAAAAATGATACATTCTACAAATATCTGTAGGTATTAATTTAAGTTAAATTAAGAAGAATAAATCAGTGGAGGAGTCTGTTTAAAGAAGCAAAGCTTGTATTGAATAGACCCCTATCTGGCTTACAAAAATAATGATACAATAATAATGTAATATAAATGTATGTGCTTTTTATGTTATTCCACTCTCCCCCCCCCCCCCCCGCGGCCCCGACCATAGAAAGGAAGAGTTATATGACTTACATTAGTTGGTACATGTAAAATACAAAAACAAAAGAAAGTAGTAGAAGTAGTAGTAGTAGTAGTAGTAGTAGTAGTAGTAGTAGTAATATCAGTTTTATTATCATCAATCATCATCATCATCATCATTAGTAGTAGTAGTAGTAGTAGTAGTAGTAGTAGTAGTAGTAGTAGTAGTAGTAGTAGTTGTTGTAGTAGTAGTATTATTAGTATTATTATTATCTCCATTTACTGTGAAGCCCCTTGTGTGATATATATGAGTGCTGTTATGGTGACGATGATAATAAAGTAGTAGTAGTAGTAGCAGTAGCAGTAGCAGTAACAGTAGCAGTAGTAATAGTAGTAGTAGTAATGTCACTTTTATTATCATCATCATGATCATCTTTGTTTTATTATAATTATTATTAGTAGTAGTATTAGTATTATTCATTAGTATTATTATTATCATTATAATCATGATTATTATTATTATTATTATTATTATTATTATTATTATTATTATCATTATCATTATTATTATTATTATTATTGTTATTATTTTCACAGCAATAATAATAACAATACTGTTAATGATAATGAAAATAATATCAGTGATATCGGTTATAATAAAATATTCTTTAGAATTCTTACGATTGAAATTACCATTATTATTTCCATCAACACCGTCATCGTCATCATCATCATCATCCTCGTCATCATATTTTAATCATTGTGATATAGCTTTGCCTATCCAGGCATTGTTTCACTAAAGCGTCACAAGCACAAGTTTGCAAACATCTATGATGAAACATGAGTAGTAACCCGTAGCAGTACAGTATTTCCTTTTAGTGACACCTTGCATTATATCTTTACATCCAAAATACTATAAGGAATAACATGAGCGGAAAGAGCTAAAATAACAGCTTAATTGGCGTAGGTGGTGTCTTTTAATAGAAAGAGAGATTTTTAAAATTTATTTATATGCATGGACAGAAAGAGCAATTTAGCTGTATTCGAGTCGCTCTTGGTTTTTAAACGATACAACGTACCTCATTGATTATATGATTTAGCCCTTTCTGCTAATGTGAATGGTGTGACAAGCAAAATACAGTATGTTCGAAAAAAAAAAAACGTGTTCCCTTTTAGTGACAATCAGGGGCGTAGCTAGAACATTTTGAATGGGGGATGTGAGACTTTCTCCTCTCTATATTTTTCTTTTCACCTTTCCTCTCCTTTCTCTTCCTTTCCTCTTTTCCCTTCTCTTCTTCCCTTCTTTTTCCTTCCCCTCCTTCCTTTTCCTTCCCCTCCTTCTTTTGCCGGCAGCGGTGGCGCATTTGCTGACGGAAATTTTTAGGGAGGCACACCCCCTCCCCCGCTAGCGACGGCACTTGTGACACTTTTGCACTATCTTTGCATTCAGAATTCTAGAGATAACACACGAACTGACAGAGCTTTAATATACAATCACAGTTTAATGGGGTACGTTACATCGTTTACGAAAATGAGCGATTTAATTGAAGTTCAACTATCTAAATTGGCAACGCAGTATTAAATTTATATATTCACTATTCTATGCGTAAAATGGCAATTTTTGGTTAAATTTTGCGATTTTCTTTCACATTGCTGGTTCATGTTATATACATGTTTGCCGTCCAGATAGGAGTTGAAATGAAAATAGTTTTTGTCTGTTCGAGGAAGGAAAACTAATTAACTTAGAACTTTGAAGGAGAATGAAACCTTGGGGAAATATCCATTTTAATGAAAAGAGAGGTTAGAGAGAAGCAATTCAAAAAAAAGTTCCATCAAAATCGGTTATGAAATGAGAAAGTTATGAAAGTTTGAAAATTCTCAATTCACTTTCTCTGGCGATCCTCAAATTGGCAGTGTTGCTTCAAAATGACAGCTTTAGAAGGATAACTCTTCATGTGTTTTGTACACAAAATTTCATATTTCCCCATTATCTCTCAAGGTGCAGCTTGTCTCCTTCATAGCTCCAGATATATCATGGGAAAATGTATTTGACACAGCATATGTTGAGTTCACAAAGATACAAGTAGCTTCTTTTTCTTCCAATTGCTTTTCTCTATCCTTTCTTTTCATTAAAATAGATATTTCCCAAGGGTTTCATTCTCCTTTAAGAAAACTGTGTACTGCAATGGGTAATAAAGACGTTTCAGATTCAGTGGGATGAGAACAAACTTGTACTCATTGGTGCTTCCTGAAACGATGCCCTGTGATGATGTTTGAATGCCATTGACATTTGCTTGTCATGTTTTTTTTGTGTGTGTGTGTGATAAACAGGGTACTTTGCTGCACTGGCATCACATCGCTCCCATCTGGGGCTTTCATGGGACTTGATAATATCGGACATATGTAAGTGAAGAAAAATTCGACCAATCCCATGCATTTTTGGTGCAGTCCAATCCAAAAGGTTTTCGGTATACGAGCATCAACATACATAAACTACAGATAAGAATGCCTAATAAAATAGATACACTTTAAGAATTATTGCTTTGAATGAATCTATGGTGGAGACCTCAGAAATCCATTGCCTTCTAGCAGAATAGTTGGGACTTGAGAAAACCAATCGGGGGGGGGGGGGTTCGCAAAGCTAAAGTGCGTAAAGTTACACATGACTTAAAGTACGACTTAACTATTAACAGCCAAATGGAAAGTTTTTCCTCTTGTTTTAACAAAGTGTGACTGTATTTCTCATAATCTCAATTAGATTGTTGACAAAAGCTATACTTCACATTAAAAATGTTTGTTATTAATAACTTTAATCAACATAGATATTTGAACTTTAGTTTATGCAATTAAATGTGATCGAGAATCCCATTTGGCTTTCCATATTCAAGTCGTTCTTAAAGTCATGCGTAACTCTGCGCAAACTTTGTGAAACACCCCTAAGTGTAAAATATAATCATATACAATTCCCTTCGAGTAACATATCTTAATTGCTTTTCTTTTTTCGTCATTAACATTACAGTAGATACCTTCAAATGTAATGAATAACAACTGGTTTAATTAGGAACATTTAGTATGAAATTGTTTCACCTTTTTCATGAACCTTCTTATTTGTTCACAGACATCTTTTTGACAACAAAATATCAAGCATTGGCCTTGATGCTTTCAAAGGACTGCATACTCTGGAATTCATGTACGTATTTTCTCACTTTGATTTATCCCTCTAGAAAGCGATTGTTGTATAATAATTTGTAAAAAAATAAAAAGATCTTCCTGGAATTCCTTGTATTATTTTGAATAATATATCCAGACCTTTTACATAATTTTGCCCAAGCGAAGAACTTCTTGAAAACCCTGGCCTTCAGTCATCCATCAAAGGCATGAAGAGGCACAAACATGATAAAAAAAAGTTATCATTAGTAGATTAGGTAGAAACTGAGGTGTGCCATTTTCGCATGACAATTTACTTCAGTTTGTTATACGTATAGAGGACAGCAATCCTGAGTAACCTTTCGTATAATAATCCCCTAGGACAAGCACCCATTATCCCCTGAAAAAAGATCCAGTATTCAATTCCCAGTACACTTTATGTGGTAATCAGTGGTAATTGTCCTAGGTTTATCTTGGACATAATATTCTGATGGGGGTAGTTGTGCGAGGATACTTTTCCATTCAACATTCATAGGCCTATTTTCTTTTCAGGGCTTATTTTGATCATTCTTATCTATGATTGATTATGTCTAACATGCATCGACCTTTTTTACCCATTTACAGTGACCTGACCAATAATTCAATCAGAGAACTGAGGAAGGGAATGTTCGATGATCAATCAAACCTTACATGGGTGTAAGTTCATTCCACACTTTACTGTACAGGAGTTTGTTCTGTACGGGTGTGCGATCCCCTGCCAGAGCAATATTAACGTCCTTTGGCAAGACGTGCATTTTGCCACACTCAAGTCAAGGACCCGTTCATAAAACTTTACTATTAATGGTTACTCTGCCATCAATGGTAACTACCATGGTAACATTACTCAACAGCCAATCAATTCAAGGTTTCCATGGTAGTTACCATTGATGGCTAAGTTACCATCAATATGGTAAGTTTTATGCAACGGCCGGGCCAGGTGACGTCACCGGGTACCGGCTGAAATTGAATCCATGAAGTTTCGTTGACTGATAAGGTCAGCAGCAGTAGGCAAGAGCCAGGATAAGAATTTTTTAAGGGATCTCTGGACACCCAGAGCTCAATCCAAACTTCCAGCCAATCAGACAGCAGTATTGATATAGTCGGATCGCAAGATGTGCGGTATCGAGGCTTGCGACTGCCCTGCGATCCATCTCCTCTCACTCAGTCACAGACCATTCGGATCGTAAGGTGTGTGGTGGGCTTTAAAATGGTACGACACATGGTAGTTAGATGAAAATGCACTACTTAAGACGATATTGTAAAACAAAAATCCTTTCTTACTGTTTCTGCATCTCTCCGAATCCAGATCTTTTTCTGACAATCCTCTGGAATACATCGAACCGGGAACTTTCCGGAATCTAGGTCAGCTAGAATTCCTGTAAGTTTATAAGCGTGAAACTAGCGCTACCAGACAATCAAAATACTTAACATGAATTTTAAAAAAATTAATTCAGCAAGTGATATATTGTTGATAACATGTTAAGCCGCATTACATTGATCAGTTTTATATGTAGTATTTCCATACCAGGGGCTGCGGAACATTTTTTGGGAGGGGAGGGGCTGACATCCATAAAGAGGGGTCGGGGGGATGGAGTCCTCTGAAGCCCTTGGGTTTAATGGTTTTGCGAGCCTATGAGCAATGAAGTAATAAGTTTTATAATTCATAGGTTTTCCCTTTTCTTTTTCTTTTCCCCTTTTCCCCCATTTTTTATCCGAAATTGTGGGGGAGGGGCTGCAGCCCCAGCAGCACCCCCTCGCTTCCGTGGCCTTGCATACAGTGGAAACAAAACAGAGTTAAAAGAGTTTCTTTCTGGTTGCGTGCACATGCCCCATCGACAACCTGCTCCGCTTAAATTTCTAAACTTTTCTAATCCAAGACTAAATACTGTACCAAGCCCTACAAACTAGCCTAAAACCCTTGGCAGCCCTTCCACCAGCGGTGTATCTTTAATGCAATAGAGCCCGGAGCAACTGTCGCCGAAGAAGATATGTTCGGTCACCGTCTGGTAGTGGCTACCCAGGCAGACACCATGAAAATCAATGCATGTGAGACAAATCTGATAAAATTCCTGTAACTCAGTTATGCGATTCGTCCCCCTTTCTCCCAGAAACTTGGTGAATGTGCAGTTGGACAATCTTCAGCCAGAACCTTCACGGGAATAACTTCACTCACAGGGCCTGTAAGTTCCAACTTTTTCATACATTAGATTTTTTAACAGTCAAACACGAAGGTTAAGCATGTCTTGTGTTGTGAAATCATTATGTAAATTGATATCAACAGTCCCTATCTGAACAGTGCCGAGTCAGGAACAAGCTAGGATAACACCCGTGTCAAAATATGAATTACTCATATTTCCGTTGATTTTGTGAAAGAATTATTTGGACTATCAGTCCCGAGATTACCACAAATCAAATCATGTTTAATTGAATAATGACTGACCTTTCCTCAAAAGGAATAAAGTTGGACAGAAACTAGATTTATTTGTACAAAGAGGAAAGATCATGAAATTTTGCCATAGAAGACATCACCATTCGTATAATAATCTTACCTAAGAATCCTCAGTAGACCGATGTTTTGGGGCTTCTTTCAGGTCAACTGATGACTACAGGCTTTGTTGCTTGTTCAAGGAGACCGACCTCTGTACGATAGCTTCCTCCAACTTCCTCGACTCATGCTCGCGTCTCATGCCCAACATCACCTTGAGGATATTCCTGTGGATCATAGGCTTTGGTGCCCTTATCGGTAACACCATCGTTCTCATCCTGCGTTTTCGCACCGACCATTCACCGAAAGCGAATACTCAGGGTCTCTTCATCACAAATCTCGCCATGGCAGACTTTCTGATGGGGCTTTACATGATCATTATATCGTCGGCAGATGTGTATTACGGCGAGTACTTCTATCTCTACGCGGCGCAGTGGCGCAGCTCGGTCACATGTAAAGTCGCGGGATTCATCGCTGTTTTATCGAGCGAAACTTCGGTGTTTATCCTTGCGATCATCACCGTCGATCGACTCCTTTGCGTCGTGTTCCCTTTCGGAAAACTGAAGTTTCGTGCAACTTCGGCTCGAGTCGGTGTGGCACTGATATGGATCACTGCTTTTGTCGTCAGCATAGTTCCTTTAATAGTTAGCTCCTACGTTGCCGGCTTCTATGGCCTCTCAGATGTCTGTGTTGGACTACCCCTTAATGTTGAATCAAGAGAGACTGGAGAGTTAGTATTTAATAGGGAGGCAAGGGTATTTGAATACATCAAATATAACACAACTCAGCAACCGAGTTGGTTGTACTCCATTGCCATTTTTCTTGGTGTGAATTTCCTAATCTTCGTCCTAATTCTCATTTCCTACATCGTCATATTCATTCACGTTCGCAAGTCAGCACGCCGTGTGGCCAATCCGGGTAGAGGTTCCGGTAGTAGCAGTGACCGAGCAAGAGAAGTAAAGCTGGCATCTCGCATGGCTTTAATTGTCCTGACTGATTTCTTTTGCTGGATGCCGGTGATCATCATGGGCATTTTATCTCAGTCGGGTGCGGTCACTCTTCCGGTATCCCTCTACGCTTGGAGCGTGGTCTTCGTCTTGCCTATCCATCACGCATCCATCAACCCGTATCTCTACACCTTCATTGCGATATGCGGTCGTTCGAAGACAAGAGGTGGCTTAAACTCCACGACAAAGACTAGAAACGTTAGCATGATAACTGAGACAAAAGCATGATGAAGAAGTCCATGATGGTTCTTTGGTTGATCATTTTACCTGACTGCTAGGAAAGCAAGTGCATGCTTTTAATTAAACAATTAGGGGATCTACTGCTTTAAGCCCTCGCAGAGGAGCTTGGCAATGGGGATTGATGCCTTACCCAAAGGGCACTAGCGCATCTACTTGGTTCGAACCCGGGTACTCCCAGTTACGAGACCAGTGCTCTACCACAGAGCCATGACCCCTTCTGAGCCATCGCTCCTTCATCGCGCCACAGACATGAACATGATGTAGGTGACCACTAGCTAAGCGTAGCGGTTTGAAGACCTTCTGTGAAAACCCGTCATAATGCGAAACAAACCACAATGACTCTCGCATCCTACTGGGTACCCACTTAACACCTGGGTGGAGAGTGGCAAATGTAAATTCATATCTTGCCCAAGGACATTAGTGCCGCGGCAGATCCATATAGTCCGGTGACGTATCCGCTGAACCACGACACCACAACACTGTAGAAGACCGCGTAATATAGGAATGGCCAAGGAGAGAAATGTGTTTATTTGGGACCTAATGAAGCAGAGCATAATTCAGGATTACGTTAGTGGTTAAAATGCTACCATTGAATATGTAATATATTATATAAAACTCTGTCTCATTCTATTCCAGTCTCCATTTACCGCATTTGAAAACAAGTATTGCAATTTGTAAGACGAGATTTATTTTCTGCTAAATTAAGAAATCAACTTTACCTCCATTTGACAAAAGTTTATCAGCTGTACAATGTTATTATGAAATGGAAAAAATAAATATAGCAAACGAATCTCGGTTCCATTTTAAGAAGATATTATGAGAGTGTTGGTTGCGTGACGACATGAAAATTATCACATATTCTAATATCAAAGTATTGCAATATCCCTTTTTTTTTTAAATTTAAATTTCTGCCAAAGATTTTGTGCCCTGATTATCATGATAATTGCCTAATGATTATGCACATAATATTGATTTAATTTGTTTGATATTTGTATATAATTTGCAATCTATTATTATCAAATATGTGGAATTTGTCTTGTAAATAAAGAGCTCCAGAGAAGGGGAAAAATATGCGATCATGATCATCTTTTTCCAATTCCTGCGCCTTTTTTGATATTTCAATATTTCAGCCCCTAAACCTTAACAGTCTTGTAATAATTTGAAGCCTATATACAATGTATGTTTTGGCTGTAGGTTTCGTTATTCCATTCCTTCCTGTATGTTACAATCTTAATGTAACTTATATGAGCAAGTATATAAGTGCTATGTCTGGATTCACTGTATTCGCACAAGGCTGTATCTCTTTGCACTGTAATCTCAGTTTATATCTATTTACTTTAACCCATTCGTGACAGAGCTCCACATTTTGTGGTTTGTCCTAATATCTTTTGATGCAAAGCCCTAAAAATCATACCAATACATGAGCAGAAAGAGCAAAAAATTCTACACAAACTGTGCCCATTTTGGTTGCGTCAATATTCGTTGTTTGATGCTGAAAAATTTTAAAAGGAAAATAAGCATTAAAATCCTTAAAT